>PVJX010001675.1:0-152711 GCA_004027295.1 Dolichotis patagonum
TAAGGCTCCTCTAGAGGGCGCAGGCTAGGAGCTTTAGCCCTCTTCAGTAGGTTATCAGATATTAGAGTTCACCCAAGGGCAGTGTGCGCTAGCTCCTCCCTTCTGGGCCAGTCAACCTTTGCAGGCCTTCACTGCATCAGTGTGCACTGATCTCAGGGAAGTAACTGGGTCACCGCCAGGGGCGTGGCCTAGTCCAAGCAGATTCCACCAATCTGCTCGGTGAGGGGAGCAACCAGCTGAAGCCACTTCCTTATGGAGTTAGGGCTGTCCTGCCCAAATCCAACATGTCGTCCAGTCGGTTTCCCCTTTCCCGTGGGAGCGTCTTATTCCCATCACTCACCGTGTCCCCGAGAACTGCTGGACTGCCCGACCTCTGACTTCAGCATGGCTGCGGTGGGAATTCACGGTGCCTCTGGGTGGGTCGTGTGCAGTGGCGGTCCCGGCGAGCTGCACGCAGGGCTGTTCAGCTCCGTGCTCTGGCGGCTCAAGCCAGTCACTTTGGCGCAGATCGCTTGTTCAGGTCGGGCGGAATTCAGGCGGCTCGAGGAGGGTGCCATGCTCGCTGATCTTATCTTCACTAATAGTAGCCCCAGGACCTCATATTCGAGTGGGTTTTTGCGCTTTAGTTTCTTTCTGGGTTGTGAGAGTCTATCTCTCTCTGTTTGGGTCTCTCCAGGTGTTTTATTCTGGCATTTGAGCTGTCTCTCTCAGAGAGGGTCTCTCTCCTGCTACCTACCAGTCCGCCATCTTGTCTCTTGTCTAAAGTTTGATTCTTTTCTATGTCTTCTCTGTCTCTGTCTCTTTCTTAGAGTAGGAAAATTTATTGGAGAAAAGGAATGGGGAATAGGAATAGTTCCTGAGGGACAGAAGGGGTCCCAAATGGGTTGTCCTTTCCTCTTTAAAATTAAATTGAAAAAAGAAAAATAGTTTTAAAGGAAAAGAAGTTTAAAAACCCACCCAAATTATAGTAAAAAGCACATTGTCATTAATTCCCTCAGAATTCACCCTCTCACTTTGAACTCGTTCATCATCATTCTTGCCACTCTCTGAAGCAGTGTGGAAGTTTTCTTTCTTGAATGTCTTTATGAGGTGTTGTGAATTTAAAACTATGGGGTGACTGCTGCTGTCAAGCGCCATCCAATGGAAAGACAGGCTTGTAAAAAAATCTTGGTGTGTCCTTGTCTTGGTTACCTTTCTCTTGTTGCTGGGACAAAACACTCAATACCTGAAGTTAAGGAAGCAAAGGTTTCTTTAGCTCACAGTTTATGGTGGTTTCAGTCCATAATCAGCTGGCTCCAAGGCAGAGGGCAACAGTTCGTGGTGGCATAAAACAGCACAAGTAACAAGAGAAAAAGGGAGGAGCACAGAGGAAGACTTGCTGTTCCTTATATTGTACGCAGGCCACACCCACTTGGGTGTAGCACTCGCACCCATAGTCCCAGCATTGGACTGTGAGTCATCTACCCCCTCTAGAAACCTGCCCCCATGACTGCGTGAGGCTCTGGGGGACATCCAGACGTGAACCATAACAGCCCTCAGCCACCTTATTTACCAAACCTGGCACCATGTGACTTCTGGCTCCTCCCCAAAGTCAAATGTTTTTAATTGAGTTACAACACTGAGGCAGGTGCCATAGCACAAGAAGAGACACTGAGGAAAAAGAACCTTCAGTATTACTTCAGAAAATGGCATGAATAATAGAATAAATACGTATGAGGCGAGGGGAATGTTTTGAATGGGATTAGTCGAAATGTGTCTTTTACTGTAAAGAATTTTTAAAAACATAAACATTGGACTGTATTTTTCAATCATATCTCATGTACATGAGGAGTGCTATCACTTTAATCCGTGATGCGACTTCGTATGGTCTTAAAGACATATGATCATAGAGTCACAAAGAACCTGCTGGGAGCCATCCTCAGTGACAACTCTTGGGCAGGCATTTGGAAATGCTTATTTCCATTTTGGGTTTTATTCTGGCTTGAATAAATAAAACACTTGAATTAAATTCATGTGGCTAAACAGATGTGCTTATGAAGCGCAAACACCAGTTCCCTAAGCTTTACATCAGTGAGCTAGGTCTCCTGACGGTGCACACTGAACCTCCCATGCCTCTTCCTCACTCCGTGTTATAGCTCTGACCTCCCAAATGGCACACTTTACATTGGCATGGGGTGAAGGACATCCTTCAGTCGCACTTATATTCCACATAAGATACTGAGGTAGAGGAGTCTCCCCAAGGTGACACAGTTTACTCATGTGGTCTCCCTGAATACTGACACTGACTGTTCCTGCTGAGTAACAGCCCGACCTCACTGATATCCTATGACAAAATTTTTATTATGTTTTTATTACACAGATTTGGTTGCAGCAAATGACATGCTGATTTATTCATACACAGTGTTTAGTACTTATCTGCATCTTTATGTAAGATGAGAAAAAAATTTGTAAAGTGGGATCGCAAGAGCTTTATGCGACTTAATGTGTACTGAACATATCTTAAGAATTTCAGAATGTTAGCAACAAAAATTGAAATGTGAGACTGAGTAATTTGCTGTTACTATTAAGTCTAAGATGATCATACTGAAGCGGTAAATCATACCGGACCAGCGACCGGTTTATTTAGAGAACAGTGAAAGTGTATGCAATGTGTGGTAAGAGGCACTGCCTGGAACGAAGGCTGTGAAGGGTCGCCTGGTTCCTGGTGACTGGATCCTGCCTCAGTCAAGTGCGGTTCATTTCAGAAGGTCACTGAATAGCCTTGCTGAACTGAAGCAGAAGCCATGGTAGACATGGTATATAACAGCTTCCCTAGTGTGGGAGCGGCTCTTCAAAGACAAGGTCTCTGAGTCATGTGTCATTCGCGCGTTAGCAGCCCTAGTGCGCCATAATTTCTAGAACGTCACCTTGTTGGGGTACTTACGTACCAGCCACCCATGAAAAGACTAAACACTCAGATCCGATGAGGTGCAGAGTTACAGTGTTGCGTTCTGACATTGTGGTACCTAAGGTCAGAGTGGAGGGGAGCACATGGTGAACCGGGGAGAAGGGTCAGATGTTTAGGAAAAATTACACTGAAGCATATAAAATAGAGGAAAACAACTTTCAGTAAAGAAAGGGGAACGCACTCCGGCCAAAGAGAAAATATGTCAAGGAGATGCGTGATTTGCCTAAATTACAAGAATCCAAAATATTTTAAAAAAACATAAAATGATGTAATAGGAAAGTATAATATGTAAAAAAGCATGTGAAAAATTTTTAAAGATTTACACATTTTCGAATGGACAGAAAAAGAAAAGAAACTCCAGATGCTTGAACAGCCCAGAAGTTTTTAGAGGTAAAATTGAACTAAAAAACATCTTTCAGTACAGTTGGGCATGTTCATGAAACATGGGCAATGACGCAGCGGAAACCGAGCTCAGCTTTAAGAACGATGTCTTTCAGCAGGATGTGATGCCACAGTGCCACCCCTGGAAGGAAGTCGGATGTGAGCAGCTTTAAGGCCTCGGCTCAAGAAGTGGAGGGGAGGTCGGTGAGCAAAACTCAGGAGAAACGCAGGCCCGGGGTTTCGCTCAGCGCACAAACGGCTGCCTGGCAGAGGCTAGGTCGTGGGTTCGATCCCGGTCCATGGAAAGGACAAGTCCTCCCTAGGAGGACTCCCTAGGGAGTCTGACGCTCACGCTGTACCTCAGTGCCCAGGTGATCACGGCCAGAAGCCCTCGGAGCATAGAGGACCCAGGACGAGGGCAAGGGCTGGACACTGACCTCTCAGTGCGCGACCCTGGCCGGCACACGGCGCTGTGGCAGAGATGCTGGGACCCTGCGTCAGGCTGGGGCGCACGGACGTCCTGGACGGGCTAAGGAGAGGCCAAGACTTGGAAGCCAAGGCCCCGAGGTCTGGGCGAGGCAGAGCCGAGGACCAGCGCAGGTCTGGTCGGAGCCCCAGGTAGGCCGCAGGCGCGACGTGGGTGCAGCCACAGTGCGGGGCGGGACTTTCCCGGGCTCAGGGCGCGGAGGCGGCGGGGCAGGGCGGGGCCCGGAGGACCAAGCGGCCGGAGAGCCCTGGCCAGAGCGGCCTGCACGCGAGGCCCGAGGCCGGCTGCTGACCTCTGCTTGGCTCCCGCGTTCTGTCAGCGCCCTACGTGCCCAGTCCAGTGAGGGGACGGCGGGCCCTGCAGGACCGCGCGGACTCCGGGTGTCCACGCCCGAGCAGGAAGCGCTGGCGGGTGAAGCGGAGCTGAGCAGCCCTGCGCCCTTCATTCTGGGGCCTGCGCCCCTGCGGGGAGCGTGACAGTTCGCATCTGCAGATAATGGTCAGTCCAGGATTTGTTTTCTGTGTTTCTGTGGGGCGCGTTTTGAATTCGGGACTCCCGTGTTTGATTCCCTGCTTTTCCCTGCAGTCACCCTCTGCTTCCTTAAAGGCACGTGCTCTTCCCTGCCTGCCTGTCTGCCTGGGGTGCCCAGTGGAGGTAGGTGGCGCTTGTCTGTGTGTTCTCCTGGGTAAGGGGGCTGCCCCTGTGTTTGGGGCCTTCTGCACCCCCTCACCTGCACCCCCTCACCTGCCTGTGCAGTGTCACGGTGTGCGCCGAGCCTCCCGTGTGCGGTGGAGGAGTGGCCTTGAGTGTCCCCTGTCCTGTGTTGAAGGTAGTCTTCCTGGATTTTCTCTTTGACCCATTTATTATTCAAAAGTGTATTATTTAATCTCCATGTGTTTGTAGTTTCTGTGATTCTTTTTGCTTCTGATTTCTGGTTTCATTCCCATTTTTTATATCTACTTCAGCGTGTTTTATGGCCTAAGATCTGGTCTATTTTGAAGAAAGTTCCACGTTCTGCTGAGCAACGTGTGTGTCCTGTTGTTGAATAAAACATTCTATAGATACTGCCTGTTGAGTCTGTTCCATGCTGTGGTTTCCCTCTGTTATTTGTCAAAGCTTTTGTCAGAGTTACCGGCCTGATGGTGAGAGCAGGGTACTGAATTCCTCCATCGTGACTATTGAACAAATAGACTTAAACACGCTTAAGTAGATACAACAGATTTGAATGAGACTAGGAGTCAGAAGCAAAAAGAACCACAGAAACGATATAAACACATGGAAATTAAATAATACACTTTTGAATAATAAATGGATCACAGAGAAAATCCAGGAAGAAATTAAACAGTTCCTAGAATCAGATGGCAGTGCAGCACAGCATTCCAAAACCTATTGGCAAAATAAAAATTGTCCTAAAAAGAAAATTTATAACTGTGAATGCTCCTACTAGAAAAACAGAGCAGTCCCAAATAAATAACTTAATGATGTACCTTAAGGTCCTAGAAGAACAAGACGAAACTCCAAAACTTGCAGAAGTGGAAAAATTACAAAGTTAAGAGTGGAAGTTTAGAAACTTGGGACCCAAAAGCAATACAAATGATCAGTTAATCAGAATTATTTCCTCAAAAGGCTAAACAAAATTGATAATTGCTTATCCTAATTTACCAAAAGAAAGACTCCTGTCAATCCAATTAGAAATGAAAAAAGAACAATTACAAAAATTACAACAAAATCCAGAAGGTTATAAGAAATTTCATCAAAAACTTGTACTAAAGTAAATTGGAGAACCTTGAGGAAATGCATGAATTCCTAAAAACATACGAAGTATCAAAACTGAACCAACAAAGGCCTACTGTGGTGGAGATACCTGTAATCCCAGCACTTGGGAGGCCAAGGCAAGAGTGTCACCATGCATTCAAGGACGGCCTAGAGTACGATGAGACACCTTTGCTATTCTGCGTGGGTGTGGGCAGCTTTGCGGGCCTCCCGGGTAGAGAGTCTTTCCTCCATCCTGTGTTTCTGGCCCCTCAGTCAGACGGGTAACTGGCTGTCCCTGAGGCTGTTTCTGGAGCTTCTGTTCTGTTCTGTTGACCACAGGTCTGTTTTTGCACTAGTGCTATGTTGTTGTTGTTTGTTAAATTTTATTTAAAGAGAAACAAAACAAAACAGATAAAAGGGTAGCAACAATACACAATTCCAAGGAAAAGAAAAGAACAAAAAACACTAAGAAATCATTACTTGATAATTTACATACTGTCATCTTGGAAATAGTAGTTCAAGTTACAAAATTAAAACATACAAAGTACACATTCAAACAATGAGACTGTAAACAGTTCTCCTCCACTATCTAACAAAAACAGTAATACAGTCATTCATCTTACACACTTAAACATACATGCAATTATATCCTTTAGAGCACTTTCTTCTCCTCTCTTTTTTACAGTAGCAATTACACATTTTGGGTTTTATTACTCCTACAGTTCTTATTACTTTTTACACTAGAGATACAATGCGATATTTATAAATATGATTCTTATTTCACTAATAAGGATAGTCTCAAGTTGTCTCCATTTACCTATGAAGGCCTCAAGATCATCTTTCTTCATAGCTGAGTAATATTGTATAAAAATACCACATCTTTTTCATCCACTCTGAGGTTGATGGGCATCTTGGTTATTTCCAAGATTCAGCTATTGCAAAGTGGGCTGCTATGAACATAGGTGCACGTATATCACTGTGATATGACCTTTTCAGTTTTTCTGGGAAAATACCCAGGAAGGGAATAGCTAGGTTGAATGGAGCTTCCAGTCCTAGTCTTCTGAGAATTCTCCATACTGATTTCTATAGTGGTTGCACCAGTCTACACTCCCACCAACAGTGGAGCAGTGTTCCTTTTTCCCCCGCAGCCTCACCATTTGTTACCAGTTGATTCCTTGATGGCAGCTATTCTTTCCAGAATGAGATGAAATCTCCATGTTGTTTTAATTTGCATTTCTCAAATGACCAGTGATGACATTTCTTCATGTATTTATTTGCCATTTGTATATCTTCATCTGAGAACTGTGTGTTCATCTCAGATGCCCATTTTTGGAGAGGGTCTTTGAATTTGGAGGGCTTGATATTTTTCAGTTCTTTATATGTTCTTGATATGAGTCCTTTGTCTGAGGGGTTGCTGGCTAAAATTCTTTCCCATTCTGTGGGTTTTCTTTTCACTCTGTTGGTGATTTCTTTTGAAGTGCAGAAAATTTTCAATAATATGAGATCCCAGTTGTTGATTCTCTGAAGCATTCCCGTGCAGTTTGCGTTTTGTTCATGAAATCTCTGCCTACCCCTATGTCTCAAAGACTTCTTTCAGTAGATTTATCTTTGAGTAGATTTAGTGTTTCTGTTTTAATGTTTAGGTCTTTGATCCATTTAGACTTTAGTTTTGTGCATGGTGATAGGCATGGATCTAGTTTCAGTCTTCTGCATGTGGAGAGCCAATTTTTCTAACACCCTTTATTAAAGAGGCTATCCTTCTTCTAGAGAACATGTTTAGCCCCTTTGTCAAATATCAGGTGGCTGAGTGTCTTTGTACTTATATTTGCATCTTCTAATCTGTTCCATTGGTCCTCAGGTCTATTTCTTTGCCAGTACCATGCTGATTTTATCACTGTGGCTTTGTAGTACAGTTTCAAGTCAGGAATTGAGATGCCTCCTGTCTTGCCTTTATTGCCCAGAACTGCCTTTGCTATTCTAGGTTTATTCTGTTTCCAAGCGAATTTTAGGAGTGTTTTCTCTAGATCTGTGAGGTATGTCAATGGTATTTTGATTGGAATTGCATTAAATATGTGTAACAGTTTGGGGAGTATGGCCATTTTCACAATGTTGGTTCTTCCTAGCCAAGAGCAAGGAATATCCTTCCATTTTCTAATATCCTCTTCAATCTCCTTTTTTAGCATAGTATGATTTTCAGCATATAGGTCTTTTACATGATTAGGTTGATTCCTAAGTATTTAATTTTTTAGATGTTATTGTTAAGGGCAATATTTCCATAATTTCTCTCTCGGTGAATTTCTTGTTTGTGTACAGGAATGCTATTGATTTTTGAGCATTGACTTTGTAGCCAGATACCCTGCTGAATTTGTTTATTACCTCTAGTAGTCTTTTAATGGAGTTTTTTGGGTCTTCTATATAGAATATCATGTCATCTTCAAATAGTGATAATTTAACTTCTTCCTGTCCTATCTTTATTCTTTTTATTTCCTTCTCTTGTCTGATTGCCCTGGCTAGTGTTTCCAGAACTATATTGAAAAGGAGTGGTGATAGTGGGCATTCTTGTCTTGTTCCTGATTTTAAAGTGAAAGCTTTCAGTTTTTGTCCATTTAGTGTAATATTGGCTGTTGGTTTGTCATAGATGACCTTTATAAGGTTGAAGTAGACACTGTGTATTCCAAGTTTCTGAAGGGTTTTTATCATGAACATGTGTTAGACTTTATCGAAAGCTTTTTCTGCATCTATTGAGATGACCATGTGTTTTTTGTTTTTGGCTCTGTTGATATGGTGTATCACATTTATTGATTTGCGTATGTTAAACCATCCCTGCATTCCTGGAATGAACCCCATTTGTTCATGAAGTATAATCTTCATGATGATTTGCTGCATTCTATTTGCCAGTATTTTATTGAGAATCTTTGCATCAATGTTCATTAGTGAGATTGGCCTATAGTTCTCCTTTTTGGTTGGGTATTTCTCTGGTTTGGTATGAGAGTAATGCTTGCCTCCAGGAATGATTTAGGGAGGATTGCTTTCTTTTCAATTTCATTGAAGAGTTTAAGGAGTATTGGCATCAAATCTTCTCTAAATTTCTTATAGAATTCAGCCACGAATCCATTAGGACCTGGGCTTTTATTTGTTGGTAAGTTTTTTTATTACATTTTCAATTTCAACAGCTGATATTGGATTATTCAAAATTGCTATATCTTCTTGGTTGAGCTTTGGTAATTCATGTTTCTAGAAATCTGTCCATTTCCTCTGTGTTTTCCTCTCTATGTGAGTAGAGATTTTCAAAGTAGGTATTCATGATCTTTTGAATTTCCATGAGATCTGTAGTAATTTCCCCTTTTTCAGTTCTTATTGCGTGAATTTGGGTTTTTTCTTTCTTTTTCTTTATAAAGTTAGCTAGAGATTTGTCAGTTTTGTTTATTCTGTCAAAAAACCAGCTTTTTGATTCATTAATTCTTTGTATTTTCTTTTAGTTTCAATTGCATTGATTTCTGCTCTAATCTTTACTATTTCCTCTCTTCTATGAGCTTTCAGTTTAACTTGCTCTTCTTTTTCCAGAAGCTTGAGATGAAGCATTAGGTTGTTTATTTGTGCTCATTCTGTTTTCTTGATATGACAGTTTATTGCTATATATTTCCCTCTTAAGACCGCTTTCATTGTATCCCACAGATCACAATATGTTGTTTCCTCATTTTCATTGAATTGTAGGTATTGCTTTATTTCTTCTTTAATTTCGTCGGTAGCCCACTGGTTGTTTAAAAGGTTGTTATTTAATTTCCATGTATTTATGCAGGTTTTGCAATTTCTTTTGCCATTAATTTCCAATTTCAGTGTGCTATGGTCAGATATTATGCATGGGATAATTTCAATACCCTTGCATTTACTTAAGAATGTTTTATGGGATAATATATGGTCTATTTTGGAGAATGTCCCGTGTGCAACTGAGAAGAATGTGTATTCTGTTGTGGTTGGGTGGAACACTCTGTATACATCTACTAAGTCCAATTGCTTGCAGGTATGATTCAGTTCTATTATTTCTTTGTTGACTTTCTGTCTAGTTGATCTATTTGTGACAATGGGCTGTTAAGGTCCCCTGTAATAATGGTATTCTTGTGTACTTGGTTTTTCATGTTCATTAGTATCTGTCTTATAGAGTTGGGTGCTCCTGTGTTTGGTGCATATATAGTTGTTCTTTCTCTTGAATTTTTCCACTTACGAGTATGTAGTGATCTTCTTTGTCTCTTTTAATCATTTTAGATTTGAAGTTCGCATTGTCTGCAAATAGAATAGTTACCCCTGCTTTTTTCTGGGTTCCTGTTGCATGGAATGCTGTTTTCCATCCTTTGACTTTTAATCTATGAGTTTCCTTTTGGGTCAGATGTGTTTCTTGTATACAGCATATTGTAGGATCCTGTTTCTTGATCCATTCTGTCAACCTATTTCTTTTAATAGTTGAATTGAGGCCATTTACATTTATGGATATCACTGATATGTACTGGCTCGACTTTGCCATGTTATGTTCCAATTGTTTGCTTTTTGCTTTTCCCCCTTATTTAATTGTTTGTCCTACCTGGTGGTTTCTTTCTGTTGTTCTGGGGATTGTGGTCATTTTTACCTCTGTCTAGTATGTCTTTCAAAACTCTTTCTAGGGTTGGTTTGCTGGACATAAATTTCTTCAGTTGTTCTTTGTCATGGAAGTATCTTGTTTCTCCATTAAATTTGAATGAAAGTTTTGCTGGGTACATCAGTCTGGGTTGAAAGTTGTTTTCTTTCAGGGCTTGAAATATCTCACTCCAAGCACCTCTTGACTTGAGGGTTTGTGCTGGAAAGTCTGCTGTGACTCTAATGGGCTTTCCTCAATAGGTGACTTATGTCTTTTCTCTAACTACTTTTAGTATTCTGTTTTTATGTTGTATGTCTGAGATCTTAATTATTATGTGTCTGGGTGTAGATTTATGTTGTTTGTGACTGTTTGGCATTTTATATGCCTCACTTACCTGCATATCAGATTTTTCCCCATGTTTGGGAAATTTTCTCCTATTATTTCTGTGAATATTTTAGATACGTTGTTTGTGTTGACTCTAGCATCTTCACTAATGCCTTAATATTTTATTTTTTATTTTTTTTTGGTACTGCGGATTGAACTCACAACCTCACGCTTGCCAGGCAGGCGCTTAAGCCACTGAGCTAAATCCCCAGCCCCAAATGCCTTAATCTTATATTGTTGCTCTTGGCATCATCTTGAAGCTTCTGGATTGTCATTTCATGCTGCTTTGTTTTTTTTTTTTTTTTTTTTGGTACCGGGGATAGAACTCACAACTTGCACTTGCAAGGCAGGCGCTTATGCCACTGAGCTAAATCCCCAGCCCCGTGCTTTGTTATTTTTAAAAGTTCTATCTTTCATGATCACTAATTGTGATCTTGTCCTCAAGGTCCGAAATCCTATCCTCAGATTCATTTAAACGGTTTTGCATGCTGTGAATTGAATTTTTTGTTTCTTGTATGTCTCTTTCAGTTTGCTTCATGAATTCTGCTTGTTTTCTATATTGTTCATTCAAGATTTCAATCAGTTTCCCATGCTCCTGTACTTTTTTTCTCTATTTCTTCTTTAGCTGCGCTCAGCAACTCCTTTACTAAGGTTGTTACTTCTATGTTTACATGGGAGAGTACTTCTAATTTGATTTCCTCTGTGGCCTCATGGAGTTGTTTTTTTATGTCATTCACTATCTTTTCAGAGATTTCTGGTGTGTTACCTTTGGAGTCCTCTATTTCAATGTCTCCTGTACTTGCACCTGTTGGACTGGATGTTTGAGATTGCATTTTGCTTTTTCATTTTGCCATTTTCCTCTTTCAAGTTAGTGTTTGGTCCTTCAGACCCACTAGTGTCAACTGTTGGTAGTGTGTATCTTGGTGTCCTACTGTAAGGTTGATGTTTGTCCAGTTGCTGGGTCCCACAATGAATAGGTGGGTCAGTCACCTGACTTCCTGCAGCAGGTCCTGTTGGGTGAGTCCTATATTCTTCCTGGACTGACAAGCCTAGTAGTATTGATATAGGTCAACTTTTAGTTCCTGCTATTACTTTATCTTCAGGTTATTCCAGGTCATCAAATCTCCCTGTCTATAGTGTTTGTGTGGGCTGAGGCCCTACTGTGTCCCTATTGTGTGCCTATGTGTCTCATAAGCCCTTTTGATTTTGTTTGAGTTGGGGGAGTTCTTCTCGACACACTCCTCACTCTGCCTGATGTTTTCTGTGTGTAGGAAGGGGTCACCCTCACTCTTGTCAGACTTACCAAGGTCTTACAGTTAGTTGGAGGGAGCTTTACTACTGGCCCTATTTAGCCGCTGTACACCTGTATTTTAGGGGCATTCTCACCACACTGACTGGAGCCAGCTGAGATCTTGTTTCGGTGAGGCAGTCACTTAATCTCTCTTCAAACTAGCACAGATAATCCGCTGTAGCCCAAGGTTTCTCTGGGCACGGAGTTCCAAGTTTGCCCCGTGTGCTGGGATTTCACAGGAGCGCACGCAGTCAGGGCCCAGGGTGGCTTCCGGGCCCTGCTGGCTGCTTGGAGTTCGCTGAGTGTAGTCGCTAAGTTGTTTTTAATCACTGTGACTTGGTAACATAACTTGAAATCTGGAACTGTGATGTCTCCTGCTTTGCTCTCATTGTCCAGGACGGTTTTTGCTGTTCTGGGTCTCTTCTGGTTCCATATGAATCATAGGATGGTTTTTTTGTAGTTCCGTGTTGAGTAGTGTTGATGTTTTGAGTTTTGCATTCAATGTATGTATCAGATTTGATGGTATGGCCATTTTGATACTATTGTCTCTGCCTGAAAATAACAGGATAGGTTTCCATTTTCTGATGCCTTCTTTAATCCTTTTTTAAAGAGATCTATCATTTTAATTGTAGAGATCCTTCCCTTTGTGTCAGGCTAATTTTTACGTATTTAATTTTTTGTAAACTATTGTGAGTGCTGTCATTTTCCCTCTTTCTCAGTGGGTTCATTATGGTACACAGGAAGGACCCTGATTTTCATGTGTAGATTTTGCATCCTGCTACATTACCAGATTTAGTTATTAGTTTTAGATTCTTTCAGTGGAACTTTTTGGGTCTCCTGTGTAAAGATCACCATGTGTGTGACTAAGGGTAGTTTGACTTCTTCCATTGCCTGTTATTCCTTTCATTTGCCTAATGGCTGTGGTCAACTTTCAAGTACTCTATTGAATAGTAGTGATGAGAGTGGAGAACTTTGTCTTGTCCTGATATTAGGGGAAAAGATTTCAGTTTTTCCCCATTTAATAGGATGTCAGCAGTAGGTTTATCATAAATGGCTTTTATCAGATTGAAATAAAGTCTTTCCATACTTATTTCCTTCAGAGTTTTTATCATGAATGGATGTTGGATTTTGTCAAAGGATTCTTTGCATTTATTGAAATGACCATGTGATTTGTGTCCTTCTGTTTATGTGCTGTGTTATATTTATTGATTTGCATATGTTGAACCATCCTTGCAGTACTGGAATAAAGTTTACTTAGTCACAGAGTCTGAGCTTTTTAATGATTTGTTACATTCTGTTTGCCAGTATCTTGTTGAGGATTTTTGCACTGAAGGGATTGGCCTGCAGCTTTCCTTTTCAGTTGAGTCTTTAAGTGTTTTTGACTCAGTGTAATGTTCGCGTCTAGGACTGAGTTCGGCAGCACTCTGCCTTTTCATTTCATTGGTTTGAGGAGTATTGGAAATAGATCTTCCTTGTAGATCTTTTTGTAGAACTGGGTGGTGAAACCATCAGGTACTCAGCTCTTCTTAGTTGGTAATAACAAGTACTTGTTATTAGAATAGTCAGCATTTTCACATTAGTTCCATTTTTGTAATTCATATTTATCAAGAAATCTATTCATTTTTTCTATACTCTTCAATTTTTTGGAGTTCATAGGCTTTCATAGTAGTTACTAATAAACTGGGTTTTGGCAGTATTTGTTGTGATTTTGCCTTGTTTCTAATGCATTTACTATGGGTCTTTTCTTTCTCTTTGGTAAGATTGGCTACAAGGTTATATCTATTTTGTTCATTTCTTTGAAGAGCAAAGTCTTTGATTCATTGATTTTTATTAAGATAACATAAAACCCAGAGTGGATGAAATTATCTAGTTTGAGTTTAAGAGAAAGAAATCTTTGTATGGGCAGGGTTTCTAGTTTTTTTTTTTTATTGATAATTGCCTAATACAATGCATCTGTAAAAATTTTTAAAAATTTTAATTATTAGTTACATCTACTGTTTTAAAAATTCTTTTCAATTTATTTCTGCTTTGATCGTTCTTTCTTTTCAAGACAGGGTTTCACTATGCAGTTTAGGCTGTTCTTTAACTCTTTGTAGCCCAGGCTGCCCTTGAACTCAAAGTTGTCCTCCTGCCTCAGCCTCCCAAGTGCTGGGATTACAGGCATGCACCACTATGCCAAGCCTGCCTTTCGTTTCTTTTCTTCCTTCTGTCTCTCTCTTTCTTCTTTCTTTCTTTCTTTCTTTCTTTCTTTCTTTCTTGTGGTTTACTTATAGTTTCTTGTCTTTTTGGTATATTAAGGTACTAATTTATTTCATTATATTTTTCCATTAAAAAAAAGGATTAGTGCATAAATTTCCCCCTGGAATTGATTTAAATGCATCTCATAAGTTCTGTGTATGTTGTGTTTTCATTGCCATATTTTTAGAGTATGTATTTTCCTTTTATGTGCCCTCTTTTATTCAAATTAAGAAAATTTTCTGTTTATTGAGGACCTTTATGCTTTTCTTGCAGAGTGAGCCAAGTTAATATGGACCCCACAAAGTCAAATGTTTGCAGCATTTTTTCTGTGAGCTGTGCCCTCATCTCACTTTGTTTTAGTTTAAACGTCCATCTATGTACTGGAAAGTGCTCGCCATGAGGCCTTTAGATTATCTGTATGGCACTGGGGGGATTTAGAAGATGGCCTTTTCTGACAGTCTACCAGAGTGTGAGAAACCTGGTGGCCCTAGTTTTTGTATACGAAGAGGTTGTGAGTCTTCTGATATTGGGGTTCTTTGTGTCTTATAGGACCCTAGATTTTTCCTTTTTTGTTTTTTCCTTTTATCACATATCAGTCAAAGGGAACATCTCTTGTCCTTTTCCTTGCCTAAAATTGTGCATTCAGGACACTGACTCTAGGTTACATACTTTAAAATCATGTTCGCCATTTTAAATCAACATCTTACTCTTTTAAGTCTTGCGCTAGGTTAGTGGCCCTTTAGATTTAGCACAATTGAAATACGGGATGCGGAGATCTGCTCCCCAGTTTCACGGGTGTGGGGGCGCAAGAAAGCCTCCTGCTTCCTGGGTTCCTGCTCTCCACTGCAGGCCCTCAGAGTGCCCTTCAGCTGGCATGGAACCTGTGAGTAACATTAGGTGCTTTGTGTCTTCCTAATCAGAATTACTCTGGAGTCTTCAAGTAATATGGGGAGGGATGGTTTTGTAAAAGTTTTTGGTATGAAATTATTTGGTAATATTTGTGGAAGACCTTTTGGCAGGGCAATTGCTACCCATCCCTGGTGTCTTTGGCTTTGGAAAAGTCTTACTTTTTTCCCCACTGAGGAATTTACACACACACCACATAGAATTTTTCTGGCTAAACTAGATATTTTTTTCCTATAGAGAGGATCCCAGGATTCCCCTCCAGTGTGGTTTTCATTTTACTTCTTCCATGTTGCTAGCTAAAGTTGTCAGTACAAGGAAGCCAAACTACTGTAGTGAAAGCAGAGTGGTTTTTTGGTGCCTGGAATTAAACTCATGCCGTCCAGGCAGGTGCTGTGCCACTGAGCTGTGTCCCCAGCCCTCCGCGATTTTCTTAGAACACGGAGGTGCACATCAAGCTGAGACTGGTGACCTCACACTTGTTAAACAGGCCTGTGAAGGTCACAGCAGTTTGCCATGCTCGGATTTCCCAATGGAACCGTACTAGTTAGTGTCTATCACAGTTAGACCTGTGCAGTGGCCCTGGAGCAAAGCCTGCCACGAAACCGGCGTTTGCCTCTCTTTTCAGCAGCACTGGTGGTCTTGAGCGTGAGGCAGGACGTTCACTTTAAAGCCTGACCCGGGGCCTGGTGCTTGCTAGGCAAGGGCTCTACACTGAAGTAAATCCCCAAGCCCCAGCCGGGATATTTGTGCACACCGCAGTGAACTCCTGGAAGGCTGAAGGAAGTGCCCAAAGCCGTACTTTGCTTGGCATGTCACTGGTAAGTCTTAATCTAGAAGCAGCATAGCCCCACTTAGGGGGCGGCCTGTTTAATCCCTCTATTAGATGCTGAGGGTGTTTAGGAAGAGCTCTGAGTTCTTTCTGTCCTTAACTCAAATCTACTGCCCTTGCGTACACCCCGGTACGTCTTCACTACCTTCCTTCTTAATAGACTTTCTTTTGTGTTAAGTCATCTTCTGCATAGTTTATAATACAGTATTTTTTCTCTAATCTGCCTATTAATTTATAAGGATTACGGGTTCTGTTTTCCTGCTTCATCTTGTTGCATTTTTATTTACCATTTTCAAATAAGATTAGAGATGAGTTAGTGCTTTTTGTTTACAGAGAGCATCTAGAGAATAGTGAGGAAAAAAATATTTTCCTGTTTTTCCATAAGTAAAGGTGGGCTGGAACAGAACAGTGGCCAGTTGTTACACAATCAGCATCCGTCTATTTTATCTGTAATGTATATAGATATTCCTCTGTGTGTATGTCTTATATATGATAAATATTATTCAACTCTTCAGATATCTTGGTATCTTGAGATTCTGATTAGAAACTTAAGTTTCTTAATGTAATCTGAATTTTTACCTCACAATGATTTTTATAATTAGTTCATTTGATAGATATGGTAGTTAATATTTTACAGATGATTTTCCTATATACTTTGTATACCTACATATTTCTCATTTTCAATTATTTTCTGTGACATAGGTGTGTCTGCAAATGATAGTACATTACATAAAACTAAGGAGATATTTAGAAGCCAGTCTGATGAGGAAAATAACAAAAACATTATTTTATGGAAGGTTTTGCATAGCTTATGAAAGAAAATATATTTTGTACAATAATAATAATGAAGACTCAATTTCACAAAAATTCTAGCTATTTGGGGGTACTCTGAGGTTAATGATGTCAAGAATCCATGAAATACAATTGGCCAGGCTGGCTATGGATTATGTTGAAATGAGGCTGCTCCTGGTCAGAGAAAACCGAATGTCGCGGGACGCTAACCCGACAGCCCTGCTGTGAGCACGCACCTGCCCCGTGGACCAGTCGGGTGGAAGGAGCCGTGTTTTACACTACTGCGTTAAATACTCTAATGATCTTTCAAATGTGAACTCAGGTTCACATTAACTCCTGATCCTTTGCTTCTATAATCCAGTAAACACATCAGCATAGACAACTGTCCCTGCCATGTGACTGCATGTGTTACTCTGTCCAGAGAGGCCTGGAAGACTTCCGGAATGGCCCTAATGCCAAGCCCAGTGTCCACCTGTGCTGTTACATGGGCTACACTGTGGCCAGCTGCTGGGGTGTTAGTGTGCTATGGAGTGTTCGCTTATTGGGAGTGGACTTGGCTGCACTGAAGAGAAGCACAAGGGTCTGAAGATGCCTAAAGGCCACTGAGTGCCCGTCTGATGGGGTCAGGGGCATCTTCAAACCTGACTCTCTTGATGGCACCTCCCTCAGGGATGGGACTCCCACAGTGTCCCTATTGTGTACCTTCCTCTTTTTTTTTTTAACATCATAGAGCATTTTTATAATATCTTTGTTGGCTGAATATAACTTTTAGAATTCCCTATTCAAGAAACAAGTGCTGTGGCACTCAATGGATAGCTTCATAGAGAGTATTACTGGCTATTTTCAGAAAAAAATCAGGGAGGAAACAAGTGAATAAATGAAAAAAATCAAGCAACTGTGATGTTTGTGACAATGACTAGAAGTGCTAGGATGCTTTGATGATAGATGCATAATTTAAGGAAACTGATGTTACCCTTTATTTTTAATTAGATTGGTACAGCAGAGCTAATTTATTTTTTTTTCCTATTTTATTGCAGATTAAAAGCTGGAGCAAGTCGCTGTACTTCAGGAAAGAAAGAGAGGTAAACAACTAGATGGTTTTGAAATGCTTTGTGTATTCTGTGGTTAGTGATGTCAGAGCCTCCAGATCCTGAGAGTTCATTATTTTAGAAGCTCAAAGGAGATTACTCTTATGACTGATTATTTTTCCCCACGGGTGCTCTTTCTTTGTTTAAGGAAACTACATTTTACTCTTTAGAACAATCCAAGTCACATGTTTTTTCATACTGCACGTGTGACAGTTTCGTTAATCAGGTATTAAGCAAAATGTCTACTGTCCATTTACTGCTCTTCATCCAGAGTCCAGTAGGTTACAAACCTGCACAAAGAAGCCTGGCTGTGGAAGTGCCTATTTGTTGGGGGGAGGGTGCTTTTCTGGATCAATGATGAGCACAATTGTCTGAGGATGCTGAGGGACTCATTCCAGATGTCAATCTGAGGTCCAGATGAGTTGCCCGCTAATAGCACAAATAAGACTCTCCAGCCTGGCTGTCACTGGTGACTCTCAGTGAGACCCCTGCCACTCCTGAGGCTGGGCCTCCTGCTTCCCTCCTCGCAGGCAACAGCAAACCGTGTGAGACAGCACACTCCTCTGATACCCCAGGGTCTCCAGACCTGCCTCACCTGAGCAGAGTTGAGCAGAGTTGTAGATATCTGTAGTGGGAAGCAACGTTTTGGATAACAAGTGAGGAAGTGAAAAGTTAAATTTAAAAGGGACGAGTAACTGGTGTACACTGCCAGTCTCGTTAGCTCGGCTAAAAGGAGGGAACCTGTCCACCTGTCTTGAGTAAGAACATGAGCTCTGTTTTAGTGCTTCGTTGTGCTTCCTGTTGAGCACCGTGTAAGGTTCTGTCTTCGCTCTTCTTTCTGCATGTTTCACGGAGACAGAAGGCTGGACCCTGTGCTATGCTTCAGATGTGGGGTAAGTAACTAGCCAGCACCCTTTCAGATTTGTGCCACGTTCTGGGTGCCAGGTTCTGAGGTCTCCATTTATCTTTTTGGAGAGTTATTTGAAAATACTGTTATGATGTGTTCTTTTCCTCTTTGAGACTCTCACCAAGGTCACTGAAATTATTTAATCTCTATCATTGTTTCTTCCATTTAAACTTTTTCCTAATTTTACGGAAAATGCAGAATTTAAAAGAATCATTTGAGAAAGTTCACATCGGATTGAAAGATTGTTATGATGATATCCAGTTGTGCCAAAATTGATCAGGTTTTCCTCATTTGCTTGATTATAGCAGTTTCAGGATAGAGAATCCACAAGGTCTTCATGGTCACACTGTGTTTTTGCTTCTAGTTTAATCATTAAGTACTGACTTGAATCAGCTTCTCATTTTTGCAACAGGTAATATGTAGGATATTTTGTTCTCTTTTCGGTATGGGGGAGGCAGTCATAGAAATAAGACACCCGGATGTTTTCTGGAGTGCTAGAATATATCTTGGTCTCTGTTTGGATTACTTGCTGTGTTTGTATGGTGCAGATTTATTAAGCTGTATAATTATAGTGCACATATTTTTTTCAGTCAGTATTTGTACTTCAGTGGAAAGTAAAAAAATACCATGAAGCAAATCCAAATACCGGTTAAGACGCTTTTTAACAGTATTGTCCACTAGATTATGTGTACTGGCTTCATAATGAACAGTGTCCTCGTAATAATCCAACTGTGTTGTCTAACATAAGCCTACTCAGAACACTGCATTATGAAATATTTTTATTGCAACACAGGCTTATATTTTTCCATGCATATGCCTAAATTCTTTTCTTCTGTTATGGGAATTAGTGTAATTATTTTCTTACCACATGCAAATATGTTACTCATAGGTTTTAAAACAATAGAAATCCACATTGCCCAGTGGAAAAACTCAGGTAATTTTGGTGAAATGAATTAAAACACAAACCCACAGTCAGAATGATAATGGCTTGGATTGGCAAATCCTGCTTACCTTCTGAGTTCCTAAAACACTGAGACTGAACTCTGTCTTTCAGTTTTGAATCCTACTTCCTTGATTTTCTCTACATTAGTATAAGATTACAAAGCGCTAGCTATCAATTACTGCCATTGCTTCACTTAAGAAATTCTACTTTAGGAAATACATTTTCTGTCTCAATAGAAGAACCTATCAATCTGTATGTGTAAAATTTTCTAACATAATCAATCTATTTCCTCAAAAAGGAGGTGCTAAGTGTGTCTGGTGCTTTGGTAGTGATTATGCTGCACAACTCCTGACGCTGTGCATTTCCTGAAGTCTCTGCATCAAAACCTTAGACATGAGGGCCCTTGGGAGGTGCAGACACCACATGTACTTCGGCCATTTCTTATTAGCAAGACAATAACTGTTCAGCATTTTTCACTATTAAAAGATAGCACATATTTGTCAGTACAAACTAGTATTTATGCACTAATGCTTCTGTTTCTTTGGAAATTATTTCTAGAAAGAGTAACGCTGGAAAGTAAGGTGCATGCAATTTTCTTTAGTGAGATGTAGTCAAGTCACTCAAATATTCAAGTCATTATTGTTTCAGTAATGTATTGGAATGAGATAAATTTATAGTTTATGTAGTTGAGATACCAAAAAATGTTATTATTTAAGTTTGTTCATTTGTTTGTTTTTAGTTTTTTGAGACAGAGTCTCACTTTGTAGTTCAGGCTGGCCTTGAAATTGTGGTGATCCTCTTGCCTCAACCTCCCAAGTATGAGATATCCTCTTACTTATTTATTTTTGTCTTTTGAGACAGGGTCTCACTGTGCAGGTCAGGCTGGCCTTGAGCTCAGTTTGTAGCCCAGGCTGTTCTTGAACTCACAGTGATCCTCCTGCCTCAGCCTCCCGAGTACTGGGATTACAGGTGTGCATCACCATGCCTGACTTTTGCAGTGTGTAAAAGGGCAACCAAAGACCATTCTGGGGCCAGCCAGTATGTGTAGTAAAATTGTTACTTACTTATTTACCAAAGAATGATAATCAGATTGGGAGACTGGCAGAGTGGTCCTGGTGGAATAGAGATTGCAGGGTAAGTTTATTATAATGATGTTTTTGGTTTGGATAAGAACATGGCATGAAATCCTTGATATGACTCCTTTATTCAGAGGGTTTACCTAATTATCTGTGGAATGAAATGCAATCCACCTATGAGCCATGAGGCAAACTTGATGTAGGAAATACCTCTGCCAGCTCTGGGTGCCCTGACATTCCCTATGCCTCACCCCTCTAAAGCTGACTCCTCAAGTGCACCCCTTGTGCTGGGGGACTGAGAACTTCTGTAGACGGCTTGTGAGCACACACAGATGGCTGGCCTATTCTATAGGACTGGGAGAAGGTACACAGGTAGGAATTTAGGAAAACAATCTCTCAATACTCAGTCTGGCTCTCACGGGTCAAGAAAAGGCACAGGGAAGAAAAGGGATAGAGTGGGTTCATTATAAGACCAGAGAGCGCCTCAGAGTCCCTCGCTGCCTGACTGGTGAGGGTGTTTCTCCCCCAAAGCCAGTCAGTAAAAGCCAAAGGGGATGTTCTGCTCAAGAGTAGAGGGCCACGCGAGAACTCAAAGAACATGAGAGATCAAGGATGGAAATGTGGTACCGTCCAAGGAATACAACATCTTTTCAATAACTAACCTCAATTAAATAGAGAGCCACAATTTTCTTGAAAAAAGTGTTCAAAGTAATTGTTTTAAGGAAGCTCCCAAGCTGTAAGAAGTACAGATATGTGGGACAATGGAACAAGAAAACAATATATGGACAGAATTTGAAATTTTAAAAACCAGAAATTCAGGAGCTGAATGAAAGAATGAAATATACAATAGAGTGCAAAAGTACACTAGATCAAACAGAAGTAAGACTATCAAAGTAAAATAGATCATTTGAGGTTATCCATAAGAGGAGAAAAAGAAAAAAAAATTCATAAATGAAGAAAGCCTATAGAATTTATGAAAGACCGCCAAGAGAACTAATAATGGCCAAAAACTTCTCAAATTGATACTCACAAACATTAGATCCCTAAGATGTATCACAGTCAAGCTACTGAAAATTAAAATCAAGCAATCACCAACAAATAATCTTGCAACCACCAATGCCTTACCTGTGGTACACAGAGCAAAAATTTTGTTATTATTATTTGTACTTAATTTCACTGAATATTCTTTAAAACTTTATGATGTTAAAAGAGACAATTCTGAAAACAGCAAGCAAAAAAGACCCATCACATGAGAAAACTTTTACAAAGCTATCAACACATATTTTTCTTTCTCATTAGAACTCTTGTAGACTAGGAGACAGTGGAATAATACATTTAAAAATGTTGGAAGAAAAAAAAACTCTCAATAAACTTTAACTAAAAACAATTCTTCAAAACTTAAGGACAGGGCCCGGGGGTATAGCTCAGCAGAACCTGCTGAGATGCCTGCCTGGCAAGCACAAGGTCCTGAGTTTGATTCCCAGTTCCAAAACCAAAACAAAAGAAAGACTGAAAGACACTATCTTTTCTCCAGTATATGGAGAGGAGAGGTGAGAGTAGATACACTCATCTCATTCCTGATTTTAGAGGAAATGCTTTCTGTTTTTCCCATTTGATACACTGGCTGTAACTTTAACACAAATACACTTCATTATTTTGAGGTAAGATTCTTCTATAACTTATTTCTTCTGGATTTTTTAAATGAATTGTTGGATTTTCTTTAATGATCCTGATGTATCAATTGAGGTAATAATGTATCCCTTGACTCTGTTTATATTGTATATTACATTTATTAATTTGCATAACAACCTTGCATTCCTGGAATGAAACCAACTTCAAGGTAATGTATGACCTTTTCAACAAGCTTACTGAATTCTATTTGTAAGGTCTTATAGAAATTTTTTTTTTTTTGCATCTGTGTTTATCTAGGATTGGTCTATAAAGTTTTCCTCTTGAATTTTTACCTGTTTTTGGTATCAGGGTAACACGGGTTTGTAGAATAAGCATTTGCAGAAAGCATTTCCTTTCTGTTTCATGGAATGGTTTGAGGAGAATTGTTGTTAGTCTTCTTTAAATCTGCTAAATTTCAGCAGTAAATCCACACAGCCTTGGTGGTTAAGAGAGGACGCCCTTGCTTTGTTGGGAAAGCTTCCTGTTTGTTATTATTAAGTATGAAGTTAGCAGTAGAGTACTTGTAGGTGTTCTATATCACCTTGGGTAATTTCTCATTGATTCCTAGTTTTTTCCATGAATGCATGTGGAATTTTGCCAAATGCTTTTCCTGTATCTATTGATACAAACGTGATTTTTCTTCAGCCTGTTCATATGACGGATCACATTGACTTTCAACTGTTGAAAGTCTTACACATTGTCTTGGCTACTTTTCTCTCATTGTTGAGACAAAATACCTGATGCCCAAAGTGAAGTAAGGAAAGGTTTACTTAGCTTACCATTTCTGGATGTTTCAGTCTATACTCCGCTGGCTCCAACGCAGGGTGGTGTGGCTAAGGGGCAACCATTAATGGCGCCCACAAGCAACAAGAGCAAACAGGGTAAAAAATGGAAAAGCACGCCTCCTTCCCTCTCTTATATTGTATGCTGGCTCCTCCCCCTCGGTGGGTGCAATACTCACACCACTAATCCTAGCGCTAGACAACGAACCAATCAGAAATGCTAGATTCAGCTACCTCCATGACTATATGAGGCTTGTGGGGGGTAAACACAAAGCATAACATTCCACCCCTGGCCCCCCAAAGACTCATGCATAGTCTTTATGCAAAAGGCACTTAGTCCATCTCCAAGAGTTGCCAAAGTCCTAGAAGTTTCAGCATTGCTGGAAAGTTCAAGTCCCAAGTCTCCTCCAAGATCTATAGCAAACTCTTAGCTATAACTCCCTGTACACATGAAAATAAAGTTAAACATTTGCAATGTTCAGTGGCACAAGATAAACGTTATCATTTCAAAGGGTACAAGCAGGGGGATACAAAGGAATGGGACAAAGGAAGTCCAAAATCCAGCAGGGCAAACATGAAGTCCTGGAGATCCACATTTGGCATCTGAATCAATCTGGTTGTGAGCTCCAAAGGGCTTCAGTGACTCTGCCCCCGTGGCCTTTCCAGGGGTTGTAGCTCCCAGGGCTTCTCTCTTGGGATGGCTTTGCTCCCTCCTTGCAGGTTTCCTTAGACAAGCCATGCTCCTGGCATTTCTAAACTTCTGGTTTCTCCATTGCGCCTTTGGCTTCACACTCACAGCTTCCCACACTGCCCTCTCAGGGGCACACTGCCTGGCCTCCCAGGCCTTTGAAATCGGGGTGGAAGCCTTTTTAACCTCAGAACTCCTGCATTCTCCATGTACCTAAACCCAGTGTCATGTGGATGCCACCAAGGTCTGCTGCCAGCTGGAGCAGGAGCCAGGCTTTCCTCTCTTGGCTGTAGGGGTCGAGGGCCTGCATCACTGAGCACTCTGAACCTGATTGTGAGGAACAGCTTCTCCGTGTTGTTGCCATTCTGGGACATGGCGCTCTGCGGCTTTCTCCTCCAAGTGGTCTTTTACTTTTGCAGTTTCAAGACTTCAAAGATGGAGACTCCTCACCACTTCCTGTGATGCCTCCAGGCCATCTTTTGTACTTTTTTCCTTCCTTCTCAGCAAACCAGATCTCAGCTCTATCTTTACAGTCCACAGTTTTCTGGTTTTAAATCACCCTGATGGGCTCTTTGCTCTTGATTCACAACATAAATCTGGCTAAAACCCCAACAGCAGTCATGCCACGGCCTCAAAATTTGACTGCCTTGAAATTTCTTCTGCCAGATTAATCAGTCCACCTCCCCTAATCTTGGTCTCAGACAAAGTCTCTGGACATGAGCAAAATGCAGACAAACTTTGTGTCAGGCCATAGCACACATCGGCTGGAGTCCAGCACCCAGTGCAGTCCTTCTTCTTGGCGGAAACCTCCCGAGCTTGGTCTTTACCATCAGGCTATCAGCCTCCTGGTCTCCTGAGCTCTGACTAGAATCTCCCACACAGAAAGCCTCAGCTGTTCCAGGGCCACTCTTTCAGGTGACAGCTCCAAGCCTTTCCAAACTCTTCCCACAAGCCATTCCCAAAGGCTCTTGGACCACATGGTGAGGTACAGTCACAGCAATAACCCTATTCCACTGGTACCAAATTCTGTCTTTGTTACTTTTCTCTTATTGTTGAGACAAAATACCTAACACTCAAAGTAAGCAAGGAAAGGTTTATTTAGCTTACTGTTTTTGGTTTCAGTCTATACTCAGCTGGCTCCAAGGCAGGGTGGTGTGGCTGGACAACTATTAATGGCGGCCACAAGCAACAAGAGCAAACAGGATAAAAAATGGAAAAGCATGCCTCCTTTCCTCTTATTATTGCATGCCAGCTCCACCCCTGGGCAGGTGCAGCACTCAACACCACCAATCCCAGCACTAGACAACGAACTAGATTCAGCTAGATTCAGCCACCTCCATGTCTGCATGAGGCTTGGGAGGGGCCAAACACAAACCATAACACACACTTGGGTAAAATCTTATTTGGTCATTGTGCATAATTATTTTTGCCTATTGCTTGATGTAATTTGCTATTGTTTTATTGAGGATTTTTGGATTTATGTTTATTAGAGATGTTGGTCTATGTTTTGTTTCTCATAACTTCTCATGTTGATATTATGGTAATTCAGCTTCATAGAATGAGCTAAACAGCATCTTCTTTGTTTCTGTCTTTTGAAAGAGATTATAAAGAAGTAGTGTAATGTTTTCCTTGTATATTTGCTAGAATTTACAGGTGAATCTATCTTCCTGGTGCCTTTTGTATTGGAATGGTATTTCATTATTTCAATTTATTTAATAGATATGGATTATTTAGATGTCTATTTCTTGTGTGAATTTTGGCAGATTGGGTCTTAAAAGGAATTTCTCATTTAGTTTGTCAAATTGGAATCACAGGTGAGTCCTTAATATTCTATGATTGTATTTTAATTCCATGGGCTCTTAGTTATGTCCTTCTTAGAGTGGTGATTTTATATGCTTTTTATAAATTAGCTTGGCCACACCTTTAGTGATTTTATTGATCTTTTCCAAAGACTAGCTTTGGTTTTATTGATGTCTTTTCTATTGATCTATTTTCAGCCTAAGTGATTTCTGTCCTAATATATTAGTGTTTTTTACTCCCAATTACTCTGGGCTTAATAATATAGATGATTATATTGTTAACTTTAGATCATCTTTCTTTTCCAATACTATACTTTCTTCTCCAATACTATAAATTTCTCTGTAAACATTTCACTTCATCTTAGTTTGATGAGTCACATTTTCAATTAATTTGAAATAGTTAAAAATTTTAATTTCATGGAATTTTGTCTTTGATCAATGTGTTGTTCAGAAATGTTTTGGCTGGAAGTGTAGCTCAGTAGTAGAGCACGTGCCTGCTGTGTGTGTGGCCCTAGGTTGATACCGAGCACTGTAAAACAAAAACAGTAGTAAAAACTATGTATTAAAGTCTCCAAGTGCCTGGGAAATTTTCAGCTATCTTTCAGTTATTGACTTCTAGTTCAAATCTCCTGTGCCGTTAGAATAAGCACTGGATGATTTGTATTTTTTAAAAATTTGTGAAGGCGTGTTTTGTGGACCAAAATGCAGCCCACTTTGGTGGTATTGGTTGAGTGTATTCCTCAAGAATTAATGTGTTAGAAGCTTGATCCTTAAGTATATGATGTTGGGAGGTGACAAACTGAGGTGGTTTTAATGGGAGGGTGTTAGATCACTGCAAGTACTGTTCTTGGGAGGAATCAACTTCTCATAGGGCTCTGGTTAATTCCTATCCTCTGGCTTCCCGTCTCTTCCTAAGATTCACCCTCCAGTGGCACAATGCCAACCACCATAAATGCTTCACCAGAGGCCAAATTGATGAGACTGCCCAATCTTGTACATCAATCCTCTGAAAAAAATTGGGAGAGGGGGGTTTTTGGGACAGGGTCTCACTATGTTGTTTGGGCTGTCCTTGAACTCACTTTGTAGTCCAGGCTGGCCTTGAACTTGTGGCAATTCTCCTGCCTCAGCCTCCCAAATGTTGGGATTACAGGCATGTACCATGACACTTGGCCATCCTCCAAAATATTGATCAAAATATCTCTCTTTCCTTCTTAAGTATTAATCCTCAGGTATTTTGTTACAACAAAAGAAAGCAGACTAATACGCCTGGTGAATGTCTCATATAATCTTGAAAGGAGGATGTCGCACGTTTGATAGTATTATATCCGGTTGGCTGGTGGTGCTGGTAGAGATGACTTGCTGCCTCCTACATCTGCTGCCTCCACTTCTGAGGCAATAGGTCAGTTTCTGCCATATATATTTTGCTTTTATTTGGTGCATAAATATTATTCTGCTAAGTACTGACTTATTTGTCATTATGTAGTGTCCCTCAATAATCGATAAATCACTCTTCAAGGTTTACTCTGTACAGTATTAATATAGTTACACTTTCTTGATTAGTGTGAGCATGGCGTACTTTTCTCCATCCTATTTTTTGGTTCCTATTTTTCTCTTCCACATTTTTCTGCTCCTGTTGTTTTGATTAAGCTTTTATATAATTCAGTTTTCTCACCTATCTTAATAGCAAGGTCAAGGATATTTAGTCCTATAATTAGCTCACAGGTTTTTGGCATGGGTGGATACACTATACATTTCACCAGTGTCTGGCATTGTATTTCCTCTTAGGTAAGCATGAACCAACTGGTGTTGACTGTTTTCCTTTCCCCAAGCAGGGGAGGCTCCAGTTAAAGGGTTCTGGGAATGGCAGGTCTTGTTAAGAACAGAAGGCTCTAGCATATTTTAAAATGGTTTCTTTTCCTAAAATTAAAAAAGATTGAACTCCATTCTTTCTTGCTTCCATTAAACATTCATGTTGAGAATGTTTTCAGTTCTTTCTTCAGACTGTTGTTCACTTTGGGTAAGTCCTTTTAATCTGATCTCACATTCACTGTATAATTGCCATTCTCACTCTATTTTAGTTCTTTTTTTTTTTTTTTTTTTGCCTTTTGGCTTTTTGGGGCAGGGTCTCTTTATGCAGTTCAGGCCTTCAACTCACTATGTCCTAGGCTAGCTTTGAACTCACAGCAATTCTCCTGCCTCTGCCTCTGGAGTACTGAGATTATAGGCTTGTGCCACCACATCCCGCTCTATTTGAGTTCATTCATCACGATTTTTATCTATTTTTTTCATTTCTGTGTTTCATTCTTTTTGTAACTTCCATTGCCCTGATAAAATTTCTCCATTCATTTCAAGAGAATTCATGTTACTTTTTTGTAACATTTTTATGGCGACTTCTTTAAAATACTTTGTCACATAATTCCAATATCAGATCAATGTGATATCTTTTACTATTTGAGTTGTGATTTTGCTCATTTTTGCTCTGGTGAATGACTTTAGATTCTATCTTGGGCAAGTTAGATTTTATGTGACCCTGAATGCAACAAAACCTCAGTCAGCCTCCCTCATAGGTGTAGGTCAAGGTCCCCCCCCAGTTACTGTGCAAATTTAGCTATGCCTATTTCACCTTCCACATCACTCCTGCAAAAACATGGAGTCTAAGTCACTTTTTTGTTGTTTGGGTTGGGTGGAAGTTCAGCTTCCTCCTTCATGTTACTGACACCTTTCCAGCAAGAGCAGTGCACCAATCTGTTGCCTCCACGTGAGGGGTAGTTTCAGTCTCACCGACACTGGAGAGTAGCGTCTTCGCTGCACCCCAGGCTGCCTTATTTTATGTCAGGAAAGATGAGAGGCTGAGATGTGCACCAGGCCTTTTGACAACAGCGTGTGTTTCAGGCAGTGCAGTGATGGTGAACCTTTCAGAGTTTGCAATGATACAAGTGGCCCGCTGCAGCCCGCGTGCCATCGATCTGCCACTGAGGGAGGTTAAAGAGAAGAGGAGTGGTACCTAAGCCTTGGTCATTGATTCTTATTCCTTCAGGGTGGGGATGGAGGCTCAACTTTACTCTAAACTCTGCTGACACTTCCCTGGTGGGAAATCCACTTGTCACCACTGCAGGTGATGGGATTTCAGGTCCCTGATAGTCCAGCTGACATTATTCCAACAGAAGAAATGATACACTCTGCCTGCCTTCATCAGGCGGGAGACAGAAGGTCAGTCCATCAACACGGCCTGCAAGGAATCAGAGTATCAGCAATGATCTGCTCTAAGGCCTATAATCCAACAGAACAGTGCTTTATGCCTTCAGAAAATCTACTGCCCTGCAAACTGAGGCACAACTGGCCTCAGAGGCATTCAATACAGAAATCATGATTCTTACGTAACTGTGCAAGAAAGGAAACACATCAAGCTTAGTTTTGACCATAAGTGAGGAAAACAGTTGGGGTGGTGGTGGTGGTGGAGACAGGGTCCCATTATGCACTCCAAACTGGCCTTGAACTTGCTGTGTAGTCCAGGCTGGCCTTGAACTCATGGCAATCCTCCTGCCTCAGTCTCCTAAGAATTGAGATTACAAGCATGCACTGCCGTGCCTGGAACAAATATTTCTGATAGAGAAAATGTTTCTTGAGTATTGAAAAAGCTTTCTCACAATGGCAATAGTTTAACAAAATTTCCATACTGGGTCTTTCCATCTCAATGAGGACGTATAGTTTACCTAAAGTTGTATGTAGGTGTCCATTTCTTCCTTCTGGTTCCTTGAACCTGAAATCAGACCTAGAACTCACACCTGGATCTGGACAGTAGGTCTACATGTAGGCGTCTGACCTATACCTTGAGCCTTAATCAAATACAGACTCGGCACTAGGCCTGAACCTTTATCTTGGATATGATCTCTTTACTTTAAAATCCAGCCTTGGAATTAGACTTGTCTGTGACCTTGAACTTTCTATTAGACCCAATTTCCTTTTTCATGAATCTGGACCTTAAAAGTGGACATGAACCTTGAGCCCGAATGTGTGCAGTGGACCCTAAAATCATGAACCTGTACCTTTAGCCTGGACTGGGTCTCTGATCTAAAACTTCAAATCTTGACTTCAGTTGAACCCCCACTTCGGAACTGGACAGCGGGTCACTGTACTGTACCTCGTGCCTGGACCTGATCTGCGGTTTACACTGGAGGTTGTCCCTGGACACTGGGTTTTAAAAGCAGACCTTCAACTCGGACCTCCAATGTTAGATATGGACCTTAGTCAGAATCTCAACATGAGCACTGGACTGTGACCTAGGATATGAATGTGAATGCTTCTTTTCAGCCTTGACCTGGGTTTGTTGAAAGTCTTGAACATGACCTTAGGCCTGGGCCTGATGTTTGGTGGTAGATATTTATCTAGTTCCTTGTTTGAAACTGGACCTTGGCTGTAAACACGTAATTCTGATCCTAACTCTGAGACTAACTTCATCCTAATCAAAACCCCAAGCCCAAAACCAAAAACAAACTCAAAATGTAGACCTAACTAACCATAACCCACTTCTTACAAGGAAATATAATTTATGTTTTACGGGGATAATTTCAAATTAGTCTGAAGTCAGCACCTCTTGTTTTACCTTTTTAAGAAAAATCATCTGCATGCACTCTAGAAGTTACCGTAATTTAAAAGAAAAACAATATAATGATCAAATAAATTTTTAAGAAGCAAAATATTATGTTATACAAGCATTTCTACATTGTACAATATTTCAAGACAAAGAAATAACAGGCAGGCAAATTTGGAAAGGCAAAAATAAAAAAAAATTTATTGACAGGTGACGTAATTGCCTATGTAGAAAAATCTCCCCCAAAAGAAAAAAGTAGAAACAAAACAAAAGCCCAAGCTCTTCTATAAATCATAAAGGCAATGATTGCTTTTTAAAAGTCATCAGGAAGCAAACATCCTGTAAACAAATATGTTGTCAATACATCTCTACTTTCCACTTATGAAGGCGAATCTGTGTAAGAAGGATTAGGTTCATTCCTTACAAACTCCCTTACATGTGCCTAAAGTGGAAAGGGCTGTTTTCCGTCATGTTTCTACAATGTTTCATTGTAGACCAACGACAGCACTTTAGATCACACTCAATATGACATTCTGTGAAGAACCATAGCAAAAGTTTCTGGTGGACTAGTTTGAATTAAGGGTAAACTTGCGATACTAGTGGAGTGCATATATCATGTGTCCCCTGGCACTTCTTATTTTTATCATTTCCCAAACGTAAGAAAATCATAGAGTAAGTAAAATGAAGTTTACTGTTTGCAAAAATAATAAATCTATTCTTCATTGCTAAAGCAGGGTAATGTTTCATATTTCCCCATTCACAGTAAGCAATAAGCAGTGAGCAGTAAGCAGAATAGTTTTCCTTAGGAAAATTAAGTGCTTGTATTGGATAGCCACACAACATGGAGGAATTATCTTTTACATTTTCCACTATATTTAGATTTATTTTTCCCTCAAACAGGCTGAATTAATGAGACCAACCAGACGGCATCTACTGTTTAGAAAGCGCCCCCACGTCCGCACAGCCCGCCCCAGCGCCGCACACTGCCCCGGCTCGGTGTCACCTCTCTGAAGTGATCCCATGAGCTCTGCCACTGTGGTTTTCCACAGCGAGTGTATCAGCACTGTCTTTACTCTCCTGCTGCTTCTAGGGGGATTAAGGAACAGGCTATGGTAAATCTCACAGAGGCTCTGGAATCACTCAGAAGACTGTGTTTATGCATATACACAGGAAGATTTTCTTAAAATTTCAGATTTTCCCCCACTATCTGTATTTGATTTCAGGGCAAGCCCTGCTGCCTTGCCATGTATTCTGGCTATGGTTAACAGTGAGGCCCTCTGCAATTCTTCACTGCTTCCAAATCTGACTTCCACAGACTAAGATGTGTGGCCTCTTGCCGTCTGCCTCTGCCTTTCTGTTCCACACACCACATTCTTCAGGCTCTTGAGTCACTTGTCTTTTAAAGTCACTTCTGTAAGCATTTATGGCTTTCCTCCAACTCCTCCCACCTTCTCAGAGCCAGGGCAAACACGATGTAACCTGCATCTCCAGTACCCGAGGGAAACTTGTGCACCTCTATATTTTCAATGCTTCGCATAATCTTGCCTCCTGGTCACAGCATTCAAATGTAATTGTAAACTGGTATATCTGCCCTTGACTTTAAGCTCCTTGAAGGCAAATACAGTGCTCAATGAATATTTGCTAAAAGTCTGTTGTGATGATAAAAAAAAAAAGATAGGGCTGGGGGATTTAGCTCAGTGGCATAAGCGCCTGCCTTGCAAGTGCGTGGTTGTGAGTTCGATCCCTGGTAGCAATACCAAAAAAAGAAAAAAAAAAAGTCTGTTGTGAATACTATGGCTTTATGGAAAAAATGAGGCCCTGAAAATTTAACTTTCTAAAATCCCTGCCAGGGCTGGGGATTTAGCTCAGTGGCTTAAGTGCCTGCCTGGCAAGCGTGAGGTCATGAGTGCAATTCCCAGTACAAAGAAAAAAAAAGCCCTGCCAATCGCAGGCACACAGCTAAAATTAAACCTTAAGTACCATACTCACCCAACAATGGGCTTATGATGATCATACAGCCCTGTCTTATACCACAGATGTTCCTCAGAACCAAAATTTTTTAAATCGTCTGTTGATGGACACTGGTTGATTCTGTATCTTAACTATGCAGAACACTGCTTAAACATAAAGTTCATTTTTCTCTTTCACATACTAACCTCATTTCCTTTGGAATTACACAAACTTGTGGAACTGGTGGGTCATATACTGGTTCCACCTTTTCTGAGGAATCTCTGTACTACTTTCCATAAGGCTGTGCTCATTTACGTTCTCACCAAACATGTACATAGATTTGTTTCTCCACGTCCTTGCCCACAACTGTCTTATCTAAAATAATCATTCTAATGGGAGTAAGGTAATGTCTTAGTATGGTTTTAATTTTTATTTCCTTAATTATTAGTGATAGTGTGTATTTTTTCAAATATTTCTTGCTTATTATGTCTTATTTTGAGAAAGTCTAGTCTAGTATTTTGCCCATTTTTAAATTAGTTTTTTTTTTTTTGCTTTTGAGGTCCTTATATATTTTGGATATTAGCCCCTTGTCAGATTTCAAGTTTGCAAGTATCACCCATTTTGTTTTTGTATCTGTTTTCTTTGTTAAATGGAAGCTTTTTAGCTTGATTTAATCCTATTTCAAATTTTAGCTTTTGTTCTTTTGTATTTTTGAGATCATATCCACAAACTCTGCCCAGTTCAATGCCATGGAGTTTTCATCCTTAGTTATCCAGTGGATTCATAATGAGGGTCTCACATTTAAGTTTTTTATCCATTTTGAGTACACTTCAATACTGTTCTACTCTATAAACACAGGGTATCTTTATACCCTCTTCAGTTTCTTTCACAAATATTTCATAATTACCAATGTAGGGATAGTTCTTGTTGAAACTTACTTGTGTTATTGTGAAGTGTTTTTGTAGCTATTGTAAGTGGACTTGTTTTCTTGATTTCATATAGGTTGCTGTTCATAGACATGACCATGACTTTTTTATGTTGACTATCCTGAAGCCTTACTGAATTCATTCATTAGTTCTAACTTTTTAAAAGGTGTCTTTATAGTTTTTCAGTATAAGATCATGTTCTCTAAAAACAGGGACAGTCTTTATTTTTCTTTTGCCCAATTTCTCTGGATAGGACTTCTAGTACTATATTGAACAGAAGTGGTGAGAATGGGCATACTTTATCTTCATCTTAGAGGAAATGCTTTCAGATTTTCACAGTTGTATAAGATCTGTGTATCATTCACAACTTTTATTTTATTGAAGCACATTCTTTCTGTATCCAATTTGTTTTTAACATAAAGCAATGCTGACTTTCCTAATGCATATAAAAACCATCAATACGGTTTTTTTTAACTCTGTTAATGCATTATTTACTGCTTTACATGTGCTAAGCAATCTGAATCCAATTTGTCCCTTTTGATAATAGTAAACGTTAAACATTTTATTTCATATATTTGTTTTCCATTGGTATTTCTTCATTGCTACTGAATTATTCAATAGCATCTTATTGAAGATTTTTGCATCTATGTTTATTAGGACTACTGGCCAGTGATATTATTTTCTTTCTTTGGTTTGGTGTGTGCGTGCATATACTAGAGATTAAAGTAAGCGTCTAAGGTGTGCAAAGCCCATGCTTTACCACTGGCTTAAAGCCTCGCCTGAACATAAGGTCTTCCCATACCATCTTACTTTCTCCTCAACCTGTGTATTTTTAAATAACTTACCTGCAAGCTTAGAGCCTTTGCCTGATCAATCCTCTTGCTTGGTCAATTCTGTTGACGTTCTTTATTGCATTTTGCATTGCAGTTCCAGAGTTTGATATTATTTCAATTCTTTTGTAAATCTATCATTCGAATCACTTATGAGCTCCATTATTTATTTTCTTGAAGTTGGCTGATTTTTAAGTCACTTTTAATTCCTTGTTAGGTGGCTCATGCATCTCCAGCTCTTTAGGATGAATCATTCATTTTCATGTCATTTGTCCAGATGGTTCTTGATCATTCTGATCATGCATTTTAATCTGTGCATTGAAGTCTTTGTGATCTAGCTTGGGAAAAAAGCGTCAATAGTAAGCTTGCCTGGAGACCTGGGTAAGGTGCCTGGCATGGCCTATAAACACAGTGCTACTGTAATCAATGCAGCATTAGGGTTTCCCTAATCCCACAAGGGCAGTAGCTGGTACACTGCTGGACTTTGACTACTGAAGGTGATAAGCTTGAGATTTCCTTAACTCTCACAGCCACCGAGGATGCTGCAGCCCTCACAGAGGCCTCACTGAGGCTTGCCTGTCACTATGGTTTATCCAGAGCCCAAGGTCACAGCAGCCAACTAGTGTGAATGCAGTCTGTAGATAAATTCCACCTGCCAAGGTCTACAGCTTCTTTCCTAACACTGGAGCAAGTCTGAAGGTCCCATTGACGGGTTCTAGCCTGGTGTCGTGACCATGTTAATCTGCCCAATACTGGGTATTGCTGTGGCAGGCTTGGTGTTAGGGTCCAAGAAAGGTTATGTGCTTATTCCTTCTTCTTTCATTTAATTACTGAACATTAAAGTCTATGAACTTGGGTTATCTGTACATTAGTGGGTGCAAATTTGAGGGTTTTGTGAATTTCAACAATTGTGAACAGCGCTATGAAAATTGGAATAGGTTTTTCTTTTGGATATAAACATAAATGGAAGTCTTGAGTGTGACTGGTAAAGCACTGTGAATTGTTTTCTACCCTGGCTGTTTAATTTTACATTCCCATCAGCAATAGACAAGGCTTCCGACTTCCCCATATTCAAGCCAACACTAATTTGCTTTTTAAGGTTATCACAGTTCCGTGAGTAGGAAACAGGACCTGTATTAGTTGTAATTTGCATTTTTCTAACAAATAGTGCTACTTTATTTTCATGTCACTGGAGACATTTGTATATATGTCTCTGTTGGATTGTTCAGTCATTTCAATATTCCAGAGACTAGGTCTTTATCAGAGACATATGATGTGGAAATAGTTTTTAATTTGATAAAGTACAAAACATCTACTTTTTGTTGCTTGTACTTTGTGTCATTTCTGAAGAGAAATCTAAGGTCGCAGAATTTACCTTAGGTCTGTAAGATTTATTTTACCTTTTAAATACAGGCATTTTGCTCATTTTAAGTAAGTTTTTACGTATCACATGAAGGGCCGAACTTTTTTGTTTTGCATATGGATATCCATTTGTTTCCCAACACCATTTGTTGAAGAGACTATCTTTCTGTGTTGAATGGCCTTGACATTCATACCAAAAAAACAATTAGCCATAAATGTACTTAATTCTGGATTTTCAATTCTATTGCACTGACCTACAGGTGTATCTGTAGACCTAACACAATATTTTGATTACTACATAGAAATTTTGAAAGTAGGAGGCATAAACTTATTCTTTCCATATATAGGTGCATGTGTAAATAGACATATATATGTGTGTATATATGTATGTCTGTGTGTGAGTTCTATTTATTTGGGGATTCTTTAAATGGCATAGAAACTGGATGGATGGATTTTTCATTTTTGAAAGAAAAAGTCCACTTTAGATATTGGTAAGGAATAAATTGAATCTGAAGACCAATTTGGATAATTACAACAGCTAAGAAGATAGTCTTTCATTCTATGAATGCGAACTATCTTCATGCTTGTTTAGGTCTTCACGTTATTTTATCAGTGTTTAATACTATTTAGTCTTGTGCCTCCTTGATAATTCAATTTATATAAGCATTTTATCCTTCATATAAAAATGGAATTGCTTAATTTCTTTCAAATTAATTATTTCTAGTGAGCAGAAAAACAACTATTATATGCTGATACAGTCTTCAGGAACTTTTGTGAATTTGCCTATTATTAGCTCTAGGGACTTTTAAAATTAAATTTTAGAACTTTCTACTTTTGATGTATTTTCTATTCAATCACATCACACATGGATTAACATAATTTTGTTTTTTGTTTTCCAATTTGAATACACTTTTTTGTTTTCCTAATAGGTCTGTCTACATCTAGCACAACTCTGAATAAAAGGAGTACCAGTGAACATTTCTGTTTTGTTCTTGATCTTAGGACTTTTAATCCTCCAGTCTTTTTTTTTTTTTTGCTTTTTATTTTATTTCAACATAACTATGCTTACAGAAATACACTCAAGTTGGTTAAAATAATGCAATTTAAGTTATCCTATACAATTTCAAGAGCTTAAAAAGGATTTGCAAAAAGGATTTTCTCTTTATCGAGTACAAATGTATAAAAGATCCTCCATCAAATGCTGCTAAAGAAGGCAGCAAAAACTTTGAGAAATATACTTTGGTTTGCCTCAGAAAAGTACCTAGTATTACACTGTAAAGTTTATAAAACTGGTGCAACAAAACATCGCTGTAATAGTATAATGCCAGTTTACAAAGTTCAGTTACTGGACGTAGAAGTGGGTGGGGTGAGTCTATTGTATACACGGAACTGAAAATGTATCTGTTTTTTGAACCTATACATTCACATTGATTTTCAAGGTACTGTTAAGTTATATTTTTTTCTTTGTTTTCAGAGCTGCTTCTTATTTGTGGGCTACCTTTTTTGTTGTTGTTAAGACTTAATTCATTCGTAAGGGGCTGCATTGTTTTGATAAGGCTTCTTGCAGCTGTGGCTGTTTTGCTCTAGTCTTCCCAGGGCCGTTTTAATTTTAGTCACTTCTAAAGTCGTGTTCACAGACTCTGGAGCTGTTTGCATGAGTGCCGGTACAAATTAAAACCCAAGTTGATTCATCATGTGCCACCCGATGAACGCTGACAATGGAAGGAATACCTTGTCTGTAGTACACAGTCACTTCTGGACTGAAAAGCTGGCAAAGAAACTTAATTTTCTTCTTTGCATAGATCAGCACAACTTTAAAAGCTAAATGTGCCGAGGTCTCTAACTGGCCTAACAGCTGACGTGAGCTGATAGTGTTAATTCAGATTTAATAAATTATCTGAATCTTGGTTTGTAGATTTACAGTCTACATGCAGTATCAGTAAAACGGCTTTTACAGTTCTGTGTGTGGACACAGACTCCGTCCTCCAGTCTTTTATGATTGTGTTGTTACTTGCAGGTATTTTTCATAAACATCTTCTATCCAGTTGAAACAGCTTCTTGTTTTAATCATGAATAGGTGTTAAGATTTCCCATTCTGCCTCCAACTAGGTGATCATGTGCTTCCTCTTCTCCATCCCACTGTGGCAGTGTATTCTGTTGAATTACCCTTCAGTCTGCAGATAAGCCCTAAGTGACTGCAATGTGTTTTAATGACACTGATTCATTCTACTTACATGTTTTGCTTAGGACATCTGCATCTACATTCATTAGGGTAAAGACCTGTTTTCTTTTCCTATAATACCTTTGACTTTTAAAAATCTGACCTTGCAGTAAGGTTAGGGAGTATCATTTTCCTCTATTTTTTCCCCCAAAGGATTACTGTGTTTGATAGAATAGCCACTGAAGTTCCCTCGTCTTGGATTCTTAAGAGTTTGGGAGTTTTTCTGGTTGATTCAATCTTTTTTCTTTTTATATGCTGCTCAATTTTCTATTTCTTCTTTGGTCCGTTTTGACAATTTTTGTATTTCCTGGAACTTGTGCATTTTGTCAGTCCCATGATTCCTTGGCATTTATCATTTTTGATTGTAATTCTCTTACTTCTGCAAGATCTGCTTGAATGTCACCACTTTAATTTCTGATGAGTTATTTGAGTAGTTTCCCTTTCTGTTCTTTTGGTTTAGCTAAAGTTTTCTCAATTTTGTTTGTAACTTCAAAAATTCATTTTTGGCTTGCTGGTCATCTATTATTTTTCTGTTCTCAATTTCATTTATCTCCATCTGCTGCTGCTTTGTCTAGTCATTTAAGAGTGTGCTGTTTAACAGCTAGACATGGCGGTATATGCCTGGAATTCCAGGTACTCAGGCGGTTTAAGCCTGAGGATCCCAATTTCTCTCGAAAATACAAACAAGCTCAGCATGGTGGCAGCTGAGGCAGGAGGAAGCCATGAGCTCAAGGCCAGCCTGCACTACACGGCAAGAGCTTGCCTCAGAAAACAAACAATAAATAATAACAGAATACCAGCCAAACCCAGAAACAAAACAAGCAAACAAGGGCTGGTGATGTAGCTCAGTGAAAGTGCTTTACTAGAATGTTCAAGGCCGCAGATTCGGTCCACACCACCCATGCACATGCACACACAGTGTACTGTTTAATTTCTACATATTTTTAACATGTTCACTTTTCCATCTTATTGGCTTTTAGCTTTACTCTTCCTGGAGACACTTTTAAGATTTTAATATTTTTAAATTTATAAGGTCTTGTTTGTGGCAAATATAGTCTATAGCCATTGCATTGACATATATCTTGTTGTTGCTAGATGGTCTCTCACAGATATTCTACTTTATAGTACCATTTGAGTCTTCTATTTCTTTATGGATTTGCTAATAGTTTGTTGAAAGTATGGTATGGATGTCTCTATGAAAAATGTCTATTTCTCCCTTCAGTTTTATCATTTTGATTCATATATTTTGGAAGTCATGTTATATTCAAATGTTTATCATTGTATCTCAATGTTGATTTGTCAATATGTAATCTGTGCATAATTTATAATCTGTATTTTTTTCTGATAATTAATCTCATCTTATTTTCATTAAGTATTTTTCTTCACTCTCATTGTAAGTATCTGCTTACCGATCTGATGTGGGTCTTCTGCTGAGGGCTATAGTTTGTTTCTGTTATTTAAAATACTTACAAAAAGTGACTTTTATAATTTTGCTGTTTTGGGCTGAGGATTTAGCTCAGTGGCTTAAGCACCTGCCTGGCAAGTGCAAGGTCATGAGTTTGATCCTCGGTACCAAAAAAAAAAAAAAAAAAGATAATTTTGCTGTTTTTCATTTCTGTATTCTTTCATTTTTCAACCCCTACTTAACTGTCTTCAAAGGCTTTCTCTCTCCTTAGTGTGTAATTCTTTCCAAATACTATTTTCACATCTACTTTTTTTGTTTTCTTTCATGGTTACCCTAGATTAATCTTACATTTCTAACCATGGAGTATCAAGTTTTGTTTGTTTATTTTGGTACTGAGACTTGAACTCACAGCCTCACGTTTGCCAGGCAGCCACTGTGCCACTGAGCTGAATCCCTGGGTTAAGTTTTAACAGTATGCAAAAGTTCATCTGTCTGTTCCTATCTATTCCATTGCCAAAAACTATGTATTTATATACTGTGCACATTAATACAGACCTCTATTACTTAGTTTCCTTAAATAAAAAAAGGAGTCATTAATCAAAATGTATTATACAGGCTTTGGTGTTAACTTCATATGGCTTTTGAATCTAATGCCTATTTATTTCAGTGTGAAGCACTCTCCAGTATTTTTTGTAGGGAGGATCTTCTGGTAACAAACTCTCACAGGTTTGTTTATCTGAGAGTATTATTTTTCCTTTATTTGTAAAACACACGTTATGCATATTAATACAGAACCCATTGCCTTATTTCTCTCCTTTTGGCACTTTCAATGCCACCCTGCTCTCCAGTTTCTGAACAGAAATCACTTATTAAAATTACTGAGAATCTCTTGAATTAGTAACTAGCTTCTTAATGAGATTCTTATCTTTAGTAACCAATAATCCAACTATAATGTGGTTCAGTGTGAATCTGTTGTTCCTGCTTGTAATTAGCTGAACTATTTGAATGTATAAATTCATAGCTTCATAAAGTGAGTTTCCAGCTATTATTTCTACGAATTTCTATCGTTTTTCATCTGAGACTCCCTTTTGTGTATTTATACTTATTGGAGTCTCACGTCTTGGTCTTTGCTTATATTTTTAATTCTCTTTCTGCTCCGCAGAAAGGATACTGTTAACTATCTTTATGTTTCCTATTGCTTATGCTTGTTTAAAAAGCTATAGGAACCTACTCAGTGAGTTTTTCAGTTCTAATTTCTTCTTTATTACACTGCTGGTCAGTGTTTAATTTCCCCCTATTTGTGAATTTCCTCATGTTTGATCATTGACTTGTGGTCACATTCCTTTACTATCATAAAAACTATTTGTATGATTTCTTTTAAAAATTTTTAAGACTTGTGTGGTCTAACATATCATCTACCTTGGACAGTTTTATATTTGAAATTGAGAAAATGTATATTAATGCTTACTGAGTAGGTCATTCTCTATGTCAGATGCAGTCTGTCTATAGTACTGATGTATTTACTAATCTTTTCATCCATTACTGACACTGGAGTATTAAACTATTATTGTAGTGTTTATTTTTTCCTTCAATTTTGTCAGTGGTTGCTTCATATATTTTGGAGCGTATCTAAAAGTACATGCTTAGAAATATTATAGTTTCTTGGTAAACTGACCATTTTTATCTTTTTTTTTTTTTACATAGTTTTTTCTGGTCTTAATATAGGACAGACAGACACACCTGATCAAGCTCTCTGTTGATTACAATTGCATGTAAGATATCCTTCCATCCTGTTTGTCTTTAGATCTAAAGTTCATCTCTTGTAGATAACATATCAGGTCATTCACAAGTAATATTCTCTTTACACTTTTTGAAAGGAGCATTTAATCCCTTTACATTTGAAGTACTTGTTTTGACATTGTTTTCTGCATAGGTCCTAATTTTTGTCTTTCATATCATCCAACACAGCCTCTGTGTTTGGCTGATTTTCTTCTTTTGGTACTTTTTCTTTCCTTTTATGTCCCAGAGATACTTTCTTTGTGGTTACTTTGGGGATACCTTACAATTTCATACAGTTACTGCCATTTTTAAAACAGTATCTCCCATTCAGAGATTGCATGAAGATTAAACAACATGGAGTACCTAGGATAATCTGGGCATTCAAAATTAGTTCAAGTCCTAACACCTGCTCTATGTCCACTCTTTGATAGTGTAAGAATGACTCTCTTAAAATCACAAAAAGGGGCTGGGGATTTAGCTCAGCAGCACAAGCGTCTGCCTTGAAAGTACGCAGTCCTGAGTTCGATCCCTGGTACCAATAAAACAAACAAACCAACAAACCAAAGTTTGCTGAGTCCTTTAATGGGTGAAAGTGATTTTTAAAAAACTTTTTAAGTTGTAGCACTAGGAAGTTTTAACAGCCAAGAACTGTAAGTAGGAAGAGTAGAATTCAGTACTGAACAGAAAACTGATGAACAGAGAACAATTATATATGAAATGGGTCTATCAGATCAATCAGATCTTCTTAGGGTGTCTCTTCATTTAAACACTCTTACAGGTGCTTGTTATGGAGTGTACTTTATGTGGCACAACTTGCTACAACACTAGTTCTCTTACAATTATCAAGGTGGACAGCTCTTACTTTCCCTGTGGTTCACTGAAAGTGGTATGTGACCAAAAGCCTAGTTTGGTCAAAACACCTTGACATTAGAGCTGGGTTTAGGGAACTAAGTGCGTCACAGGCTCCCACTGGCACAAGCAGATAGATGTTACTTGAATTTTAGATACAGTTGTCTTTCAGACTGTGGCAGGCACGTGGTCTCCGAAGTCGAATCAATGCTGACTTAGAAACCGTCTTGGAAAGGCACAAGGAACTGCCTCCTTAGGGAGCCTTCCAGAGTTCTGCCGACCTCCATAAGGTGCCCCTTTCCTAGGCCCCACTCATTCATGGTCCATGCCTCTCTCCCTACACTTACTACACTATAGGGCAGAGACTACTGTTTATGGGGTGACAGAAGTGTGTGCTTACTGTTTTTACATTCCATCCCCATAGTTTGGAAGGATGTTTTTAATAATCGAGAAAATAAAAAATAATCTTTGGTAAATTAATACTAAACTGTAGCTGAGCTACATGAAGAAGAGTAATCTGGTTTACCTGAAGGGCTTGAAGGGGCTGTACCTTCTCTGATTGTTACCCTTCCTCAGCACCTGTGCAGAAGGTAAGAGAGTTGAGTCACGCCTGTGTTTGGTCTGAAAAAGGAACACAGGAGCTCTCTACAGGTACCTCATTACTAGGAACTTGTCACTTCCAGAAGGAAGCTTATCCTCCCTGAGCCAACTTAGTGATCAAACAACCTGGGATAAATACTGGATAAAAATATATGTTACAAATGCCTAAAGAATCCCAAGCTTCCATGGACCTGCTCCCTGGGACCTGACCGCATTTCCCACTGAGTAGCCTCAAGTCTAATAGGTACCACTGATTAAACAGTGTGTGACGCACTATGAAAACACAGAAAATGATGGCTGAAATGATCTCCCCAGGCTTAAGCAGGAGGCCTACATTAAGTAGAAGAGGCCACACAATGATTATGGAATAATCTCTTTGGACAATGGTCTCTATGGTGAAATGGACTGCAGCCAAATGGTCAAGGGCCTTAAGATTTTGAAAACAAGGTATGTGCCAAGGAAGACCCTGACCTGTTTATACTTCAACTCCTGTTAGCCTACAAAAGGGTAACTGGCCTGAGAGTGTGGTAGAGACAACCCAAAATGTCACAGAGACTCCATCAGGGAGCCATGAGTTGCCAGATGTCTACCAAGTCTTATTTTTTCATTCTTTTCTGGCATTCTTTTCTGGTGAATAAGGGCTGACTCATGAAGTTCTCAGGCTTCATGGGTACAGGTCAGTTCAGAATAGAACCCTGTGGTTATAATGCCTACAGGTATCAAGCATCCTCAGGAGTCTGCTAGCACAATACTACCAATTCCCCAGGTGGTCAGGGAAATACCGGATCCTCAGACCCATGTAGGCATCTCACGGAGCCACCTGCACAGCAACTGTCAGAGGTTGGTGGACAGTGTTAGCAATCATAAAAACAACCCGTTTTCTGTATTTGGAGAGGGTATATAGTTAATAAGAACAGATCCGATTCTGTCCTTCAACTGGAAAGAAGAGAACTTGCTGAAAAAGAAACTCAGTTTCCTGGAGTCTATGGAGAAAGATGAAGCCAGTGGCCAGCTAATGGAGCCCTTTATAAGAGGTGCTACACCAACTCCAAAGATCAGAGCTAGCACACATCCAGCTGCTAGGCAACAAGCAGCTGGCGGAGCAGTTCACCTCCAGTGTGGGTTGAATGCTAGCACTACACCGGTGGAGGAAAGCAGGGCAGTGGTGAAGGTGATAGTGGAGACCAGGCAATGGAGGGGGAACAAGATGCTTTCTAATTAGGCTGGTACTGCATGACCCAGGAACAGAATGCATGGTGCAGACTCCTGTTAGCCTACAAAAGGGTAACAGGTCTGAGAGTGTGGTAGAGACAACCCAAAACCCATCCAGCTCTCAGGAGTGACACGTTTAAAAAGGTGAAGGCCTAGGCAGCTTCCACCATGACCCAAAGGCGGACTTCCAGGAAGAGGGCATCAGGGCAACTGTGCAGATTATCTCCAAGGTCTAGCCAGGAAGGCTATCACAAGGAAAACTTCTTACATAGACTCAATGGAACAAGAAATGTGGAGCACTCCAACAGAGATGGCCAGGTCCCAGGGACACTTTACATGGCCTGAGGGATTTAAAAACTGATCAGCTCTGATTGCTTAGATTCAAGCCATTCTAAGGAAGGAAGGTATTTCCCATGAATAGAACAGCCAATTAAGATTCCGTTTCTAAGTGCTCCCTGGAGAAAGAAAGTGAGAGTTCAGTGCATGGCCAAGAATCAGAGTGCATGATGCAAGAGGTCAGGAAATAATCCTCCAAGATTGGTAAAGTGGACACTTTTCCTGCGGCATTCATTCCCTTTGCACCCATTAATCACTGAAAACTGCTTCCTAATACTTACCAGTACAAAATCTTGCCCTTGATCTCAAGACTGCTCCTGAAATCAGAGGGAAAATGCTTTCTTCTTCTATAAAAATCACAGCAATCAAGCCAAGATTTAATAGTAAGGCAGTGAGCCTAGGTTCCATGCCGGCCCTGCAGCCCTTCAGACAGACAAGCAGCGAGAATAGGCTTCAGAGAAAGCACAGCCTGGGCTGAGATGAGGGCATCCTGAACTTTCCACACCAGGCTTCCTCTTCTTACTGAACGACGACCGACCGTCAAGGAGAAACATCTGAGAGGACCAGGGTTGGGAAAGCTTTTTGGCAGTACTGCGCTTACTGTAAAACAGAGTAAGACATGGTGATCTGGGGCCACCAGCAAATCTGCTGCTTCAGTGGACTGTGGGCGACCACAGAAGTGGGACTTTGACTCTAATGTCTAAGCTCTTCCTAAGAAAACACCCAACAAATGAGAGTGACGTGATGGCCTGCTCCATCCCTATTCCACCCCTCCCACAGAAGGCGAAGTTACAGTGATACATCCCTGTGCAGTGGCTGCCGAGTGCTGGCAGAAAGAGGCTCTGGGTTCATTTTTTTTTTTTTTTTTGGATCAAAGCAACGGCCCAACTCTTCATGGGCAAAGTGATCCACAGCACCTAAGTACCTAAAATGAGGGTGAGCAGGAGGGTCTTTCAGGGCATTTTTCTCCCGGACTTTGCACAGGCCAGTTACTTTATCACTGAAGCACATACTGAAAACTGCCCTTGCACAAACTAAAACACTAGGCTCTGCTCTTTCTTGGAAACAGTCAAGGTTTCAGAACTTTTTCCTGAGGTGTCAGATCTGTAGAAGGCAGTCAAAATCCTGAGATTACAATGCATACAGCACGTGGTCCTTGACATTTAAATCTGTAGGATAGTTTTGACTGTTTAGCTGCTAAATATTTACATTTCCTGGACTACTGTTGCTGTGTATCTCCTAATATTTAAGTTCCACGGTGACAGTACTAATATAATAACCTATGTAGGTGAATGCTTGCAGTTTTAAAATGGATGTGCCAGGTGGTGACTGAAGTGAGGCCTACCTGGAGGCAGCTCACTGCTTCCTCTAGAGCAGACACACACTGCCCCATGACTGTTCCACTTGATGTGGACTCCCTGAGCATGTTACAAATGTCCTCTACAACTGGTCACACAGCACTTGAAACATAGATGTGGTCGTGATAAAAAACAAAAGGCCACCCTCAAATGAGTAATCAGAGTGCAAGTGAAATTTTAGTGGAGAGGGGACAAGTAGAAACTGGCATGACAAGGCCCACATGAAAGTCACTTAGTAAAATATTTCTGACTTACCACCTTCTCAGGAACATATAGAAAACAAGGCTGTTTCCTGACAGCAGGTGTGTCAAGAGAACTGTGGGCTTGTGCTTCGCTTGCACAGCTGGAAGGTGGTCCAGGAGTGTCTAAAGGAACAGAAAGTCCTTCCACAACAGGGCTTCACGCGCAAAACAGTTCCTACACTGCCTTTTACTGGTGGTTTTGTAGTAATCTAGAAATCTGGCTGACAAACATTGCCCTTTGACTTTGCAATCAATTTCATTTATACATTCATTTAATAAATATGTCCTGGGCATTGAGATGAAAATAAAACAAGTCCATTCCCATGCTCATGGAGCTCACAACTTGAGGGAATTAGGAAATGATGAAATAAACACAAACACAGATTGTGATAGGCACTAGAGAATTGTGATATACATTGTGGGGAAAATCTCTAAACTTGAAAAATAGATTGGTCTTAACAGGCTGGAGATGAGTACTTACTTCACTAGGTCTGGGTGCCAGATACAGCGTGATGGAGTTCACTTCTGAAATGCACTGACAGGTAATGAGACAACTTCTTTTTGCCAAGGTCCAAGTGTACAACGTCTAGTCATGACCTGAGCTCTCAAGATGAAGTCTCAGCTCAAAGCACTTGTATTTTACCTTTCTGCCAGAAGTGATTATCTCCAGGGTCAGGGTATCTCTTCATTTGCTTCAAAAAGATTTTATGCCACTACTGTGCTCTTCTAGCTCCACTGAGAAGTGAGTCAGTCACGAGGGATAGCTGACACAATGGATGCCTTTGGAGTGAATATTTTCACTTGATTTGTCTTCATAGTGGTGATGGTGCACTTGTGTATTGCTTTCATAAAAGCTACTACAGTGAGTTGGGACCGAGGGAAAGGGTAGTCAGCTAGTCTAATACACTAAGCCAAAAGTGAAGACAGAAAGGAGTTCCTGACACACTCAGGTCATTTTATGGCTTTGCAAAGCACATTCACATTCTGCTCCAGGCCCTGGGGACACGGGCATGGGCGACACGAAGTTCCTGCCCTCATGGAGCTTGGTACGTGTCTCGGAGCACAGATACAGCTAATAAATGGATTTCTTTTCTCATTTTCCTTTACTTTGTGTTCCTTGTATAACTTTCAAATGGCAGTGTTTCTAGGGACTCTGTTCTTGTTATTTTCTACTCCCTTTATCCTCGTGATACTCCAGGGAAATAGTGAAAGACTGACATGCTGGAGTCAAGTATTTTTACCTTCCGTGTAGGCTTTTCCCTAGGCCCATATTTTTATATGCTTCAAGACAGGCTGCCTTGGTTCTCTCTCAGACACTTCAATGAAAGCATGACCAAAGTGTTATTAATCATTCCTCCAAATCTGTTCTTCTGTGCAGAGCCAACACCACTAGCCATCCTGTTGCCTGAATCAGAACTGTGGGAGCTGTTTTTGACTCTTCTTCCTTCCACGCAGTTTAATCAGTCACAGAGTCCCAGTCCCTAACATGCTTGGGACTGTCACCTCATTTCTTTCATCAGGCTTTCTACAAGTATGGCCATAATCTAAATGCAGGACCACGTGGGCACTTACGTTCTTCCAATCCATATTACAAAAGATTAAAATGGGTAATGGCCAATGTCTAACTTTTCAATGTGTGCGACGAAGTCCGAAGTCTTTGTTCTGTCTACAAGGCCCTTCATGGTCTGAGGTCTTCATTTGTGATCTCATGCTGTTCTCTTCAAGCCCTGGACTCAGGTTAGCAAACACACATTCCACCTACCTGCCTCCACGAGTAAGATTTAGGGAAATCTTCATCACCTGTCTGAATAGCTTCAGAGTCTGAATTCCCAGCCCAGTTATATTTTACAGGCTCCAATTATCCTTATGGCCTAGTACTGGCCAAATGAGATTTTCTGAAACGGACTTCTTGATTCAATAAAACAGCTCACAACCCAAAACTTCCAGAACCCTGCAAAATGGCAAATATTCAATAGCATTTGCCTGGTGAATTAAGGAAAGGGAAAAAAGTTTACACTACAGTTAAAATAAGATTAAAAGGCAAGTTTGGATGTCTCCTGTGACGATCTAATTATCAATTTTATCATTTTTAGTGTCCTAAATTATTTTCATAGATCTGATTTATTGAATTGTGAGGACTTAATCATATGTGTGACTGTGAGAGGTGTGAAATGTAACTTATCTTTTTGCAAGCCTATCTCAGAATTTTTCATCCCCAAACAAAAACAAAACATTTATTTTCGGGGTACTGAAAAGCCCACAGTAGTGAACTATCCAGATGTCAAACTCTTCAATGAAGGGTAACTCTGCCTCTTGGTCAGGCCCTTATGTGAGCAGAAAGCCCGAGGACAGGGGTGTGGGTGACCTGGTCCTTCTCTTTCCCCTACTTGCTTTCCCTGTTCCCGGCCGTTGCGCAGGAGGGAATTATGGGTGGCGGGCGCCCTGCCTTACTCAGTTTCTGTAGTTACAAGACACTGAGCTGTGGGGGAGGCATTATATTCTTTTTTGGGATTCCTCCTGCAATCTCAACTGAGAGTCCCTGCTTGACTAGTAAGTCCCAGTCTCTCTTCTGTCAGCAGCTTCTACATTGGATGGTACACAGCTGTTGAGTGCCTGGGTCAAGGCAGGAACCCCACGGTGCAGGGCAATTTCCAACATGGCCCATGGGAAACATCCACCTTAACCCCACCTTTTTTCAGGTGCTAGAGATTACTTTAGGCATGTCTTACCTTGTGACCCTTCCAGAGTCGAGTGTCATCCCTATAGTACCAACAGCTTAAGATCACAGGTCAAAGTATAATGCAGTTCATTTGAAACATACTTTGCTGGGTTTAAGAACAGGGGAAGTGCCCAACTTATTCTGAGACAAGTTTTACCCTGATATCAAATCCAGACAAAGATGTAACAAGAAAACTATAGACCAATATCCTTTATGAATACAGATGCAAATATTCTAAACAAAATACTAGCAAACCAAATCCAGCAGCATAGAAAATGGTTTATGTAGCATAGACAAGTTGGGATTATTCCAGGAATGCAAGGTTGATTCAATATTTAAAAAAAAAAAAAAAGAAATCCATCAATGTCATACAGCATATCAATAGAATAAAGGATAAAAACTACATGACATCCTTAATAGATACAGGAGAAGCATTTGACAAAGTTCAGTACCCTTTTGGATAAAACATTCAACAAACTAGAAATAGATGGGAATTTCCTCAACTTGAAGCATCTATGAAAAACCCACAGCTAACATCATACTTAATGGTGAAAGACTGAATGCTTTCCCCTAAAATCAGGAACAAGGAAAAGATGTCCACTCTTGCCACTTAAATTCAGTATTTTCCTGAAGGTGCTAGCCAGGGCGCTTAGGCAAGAAAATGAAATAATAAAGAATCCAGACCAGAAAACAAGTCAAAAGTATTTCTATTCACAAATGCATGACCTTGTAAACAGAAAATACTAAGGAACAACAACAACAAGAAAAGGTCTAGTAAATTAGTTCAGAATAGCAACAATATACAAGTCAATACGAAATACACAAAAATCAGTTGTACTTCTAGACACTAACAAATTAATAATCCAAAAATGAAAATTAGAAAACAATTTTGCTTGTAATACCATCCAAAAAAAGTACTTAGGAAAAAAATTAACCACGCAGGTCAAGACTTGTACGCTGAAATCTAGAAAACATCATTGAAAGAAACTACAAGGCCTAAACAAATGGACAAACACTCCATGTTTATGGACTGGAAAAATTTAATACTGTTAAGATAGCAACATTCCTCAAACTGATCTATAGATTCAACACAATCACTATCAAAATCCCAGGTGTTTATTTGCAGAAATTAACAAGTTGATTTCAAAATTCATGTGGGACACAAGGGACCCAGAATAGACAAAATGATCTGGAAACAGAACAAAGTTGGAGAACTCACACATCCTAAATTCAAAACTTACTACAAAGCTACAGTAATCAAGACAGTGTGGTATTGGCATAAAGACAGACATAGAACAATGGAATAAAATTAAAAGTTTAAAAATAAAAGTATTGTATTTATGGTTAGTTGTTTTTAACAAATGTGTCAAGACCATTCATGAGGAAACAACAGTTTTTAAAAAAAACTGGTGTTTGTGCAACTGGAAATTCATATATCAAAGAATGAAACCAGAACCCTGAAGTGTATGACATACAAAAATGGATCAAAGACCATTTAGTAAGACCCAAAAGGATAAGATAGATGCTTAGAAGATACAACCAAGAGAAATGAAAACTTAGGTCCACATTAAAAACTTGTATACAAATGTTCATAGTTATAGTATTCATAATAGCCAAGAAGCAGAAACAACACAAGTATCCATTAATTGAATGGATAAATAAAAAGTACAGTACATCAATACAATGTCATTATTCAGCCACAAAAAGAAACCAAGTACCAATACATGCTACAAGGTGAATGTACTTTGAAAACATTATTCTAAAGGGGCAAGGGAAGGACACAAAAGGCCACATATTGTATGATTCCATTGAAATAAAATGTCTAAAACAGGCAAATCCATAGGAAGAAAGTAGATAGTGGTTGCCAGGGGCTGGGAGTTAAAAACAGGCAGTCACTCCTAATGAGCACAGAATTTCTTTTTTTTCCTTTTTTTTTTTTTTGTGGGTACCAGGATTGAACTCATGACCTTTCACTTGCCAGGCAGGCACTTATGCCACTGAGCTAGAATTTCTTTTTACAGTGATGAAAATACTCTGGAATTTTATAATGAGGACAAATGCACAATTTCAAATATACTAAGAACCACAAGTTTTACAATTTAAAAAGGGTGAATTTTATGGTATATGAATTATATGTTAAACAAAGATGAGAGAAAGCACACCTCTTCCATTTTTAGGTGGATAAGGGAAGGTCAACAATTGCAAAATAAATCTTCATTACGAACATTTCCCATTTCTCAGTAGACTTTCTCTAATTTCACTGGCAAATTTTGGGAGAACCCATCTCAGCCTCTCAGGATGTCTTGCAAGATATTGTCAAGTTTCTGTATCTCAACTGCAATGAATCCTGATGAGCAGTGATAAGGTAGGATTGGGTCTAGACCAAGCCAAGGGAACGGCAGGGCCAAGTCTGCCTGAAGGCTGCACCCTCAACCACTGTGTAGTCGTAGATAGAGTCCACTCCATTTTCTGTAGTTTCTTGGGGACGGGAAGGAAAGTAGTGTATTATTCCAGATCCTAGTCAGTGGGGCCTAAGAATCTTGATTGTGTAACTGATTTTTGGCAAAAGACAGACTTTAGATGGACACCGATGTGTGATTTCGGGCTAGGTGCCTGAGTCACAATGACCCGTGAGGTCGCAAGATCATGTATAGAAGGGACTGGATCTGCTCTGGAAGCCAGTTCCCTTCAACATCTACAGGAGGTCAACCCAGACAGTGTAGAAAGCCACTGAGTGCCTCGCATAGAAAACAGGCACTCCCTGTGATGAAGTTTGCTAGCATGCAGTAGTGTTACCTGCTCCTTGGTCAGTGTGAATGGCTAGCCAATGGCAGAATGGTTTATGATCCCAGCTCCCATCTCCACTGGGATGGAAGAAACAGTGTGGCCACAGAGAAGCTAGGTGTAGAGGCTACTAGCTGTCTGGGCACACTAGGGGGTCAGGGTGGGAAAAGTAAATACATAAAACATTTTCCTTCCTAGGCCTTAGTTTCATTCCTCTTTCTGCTCTCCATTCCCATAATCAGAAATGACCCAGCAAGTGACCAATGACAAGGTGTCTCTTCAGGGAGCAAATACCTATCCACTAAAATGCAAATATTTATTTATTTATTTATTTGGTACCGGGGATTGAACTCACGACCTCGCACTTGCCAGGCAGACGCTTAGGCCACTGAGCTAAATCCCCAGCCCAAATGCAAATATTTAAATGTAAGAACTTTTTGGAGGAAGGAATGGAGGAGACAGGAAGCAATGTTATATGGGGAAAAAAAGTTTCACTAAACCTTCTGCACACTGGATTATTTCTAGTCATTTAAGTGCTGATACCGTCAAGCTAGTAAAAAGATGGCACTAATACCTTGCCCATGTAAAAAAACAGACTATCTCCACAAGGAGTTGTTTATACTTCTGGCAATGGTTATTTAAAAAAATGAAGAGAAGGTTCAAAATAAATTGCGTGAAGGATCTTGTCAAGAGTACTCCAAGATAATCTGTACGAATTCCAGTTCAAATGAGCTGTGCCCTACCACGCTGGGCCACCATGGATGTGTGAGTTGCTCAGCAGGCACTTTGGGGCTCCAGGGTCTGTAAGGGCATGTGCTTCTCAAACCTGGTCCAACAGGCATTTGAGAAATACAAAGTAGTGAAGACGTGATGCAGGCTTGCAGGGAGAGGTGCCTGCCACAGTGAAAAGGGACAGGAGAAGGGAGCTCCGTCTGCACAGGGATGTGCAACCTAGACCTGGAGAGCTGTTCAGAAAAGAACAAGTTTTTACACAGGGTATATTACGATTAATAAAGTTGATTAATAAAGTTGTATTTCAGCAGAATGAAATAGGTGGTCAGTGTCACGGAGGTGTATTAGGAAGCTACTCAGAGCAAACAATGGAAAAAACAGGAGAAAAGAACTGACAACTTGTAACAAGAGATGAGATTTCAATGACAGGTGAAAGTACCAATTTCAAGAAAATAATGAAGAATGCATGGTAGGCCAAGATTAAAAATTTAATTTTTAGGTGTACTGACAATGAGTTATCAGAAAGGTATCAGACAGAGAGGTCTGAGCAGAAGACACAGCATTACAGAAGGGTCTTTGGGAGTGACTGCGGTTGACCAGAGAGAACTGGGCGGGTTCAGATAAGACCTTCAAGTAGAAGTAGAGAAGTGTCCACGCAAGATGATCTGGATGGGCTGGACGGAAAGAACAGTTAAAGAAGCGGCAGCCTAGTTCTGGCTTTAGTGAAGGTTTGAAGAGTTCTTGATTTTGGCCATAAGGAAGTTCCGTGAGTATCCTTCAGCAGGGTTTTCAGTGTGCAGCACTGCACTGGCAGCCTTGCACAGTGAAGCCTAGTCCATACCTGAATCGAAATCCTGTAGTGACTGTTAACAATGTCAGTCCACCAACCTGAACAGAAACAGGACACAGGGCTTGGGACTCTACGCTTACAAACACTCTCTTTCCCAGACGGGGAAATTCTTTACACACTAATATTTTAGGAAAAAGCCAAGTAGAGAGTCAGAGGGGAAGCTTTGTGGGAAGGGTACAGATAATCCCTTGGGCTAATGAGGGGCCAGAAAAACAATGTGCGGTAACCAGGTAAAGATGAAGATCACAGAGAAAATAACCTGGGAGGGCTTCTTCCTCTGATACCTTGCCTGGATTCTTGAGAAAAGTCCTTAAGATGGCCTCAAAATGTCACCACAGTCTTGAGGGAACAAGGCAGGATAATGCCTAATTATAGTCATTTGTCCTGTATAGTAAGGTGTCCATGCCAGTGGACAATGAATAGCATCCGCAAGTTTCCTCTCTGAGGTCTTGTTTTCAAGTTTCCCTTTGATAAGTAGCTCTTTGCAGAGGAATCTGAGACATTCATGGGTTTCATCACACAAAGAACCATAGTACAGGAAAGCAATATACAGTATTAGGATATTTGCTGGAGCTACAAGGCTCCAGAAAAAGTTTGGCTAATAGCTAATTTTATGTTTGAAATGTTTTATAATACAAGGTAAAAAGAAGCTCACATTTTATCTAGAAATCAAATCAATTTATAGTTCAAATTTTTGGCCCCTAGAGAGCTTCCTGAAAATTTTGAACACAAAAAATGAAAATATGTGAAACACTATCTAGCCAAAAAGTACTTTTATAACCTAATATTTGTAGTAGATGGGGAGTAGCTACTAGTTAAGATTTGTATTTTCCTCTTAAGAGTTCATTACAGTGATTCAGCTGTAAATAGTGAAAAGGCAGTAGTAATGGAAGTGATCACATGCCCAGAATAACTGATTACTAACTAAGCAAGCAAGAGCAGCTAGTTTGTACGACCAAAAATTTTCTCTTAAAAATTTTTAATAGGTTTTTTTCACCCTTTTTAACTGTTTGATGTATATTCTGTACCTGATGATCTGCACTCAATTATCATTTAAAAACTTAACACATACAGAACTTCAACACTTAGTGACAATAAAACTTGAGAAGTGAAGAGCACAATTTTTTTTATGAATTTATTACATAAAATGTCCCCAGAGCATTTAGCCTCTTCTTCTTACTCTCTTAATGCGTAAGAAGCACAGTGGGTGAGAGGCCCTTTACGATGATTATAATCAAAGGAGGGTCCTTTGCATCAAGGTAGTGTACAAAGCAACATTCTGAAGGCTGGCCCAGGAAAACCCCATGTTACCTTATCACAGTATGAAAAGCACTATCCTTCTTCCTTTAAATCATGGTGGAAAACGCCACTGTTTTATTCAGCAGTACACTACAAAACAGTTCTGTCTTAATTACTAAAAGAATTAAGAGAATCCTGAAAGACATCCTTTTTCCCTTCCAATGATTTGAAAGGTGTATTTTTCCTGCCAATTTGAAACAAATCATCAGATTGATCTGTATCAGTTAAAACAATTGAACAAGCTTAGTACATTAAACTGTAGCTTGCAGTAAAATGATATATCAATATGTCTCTACTTAGTTAAAAATACATAATCCATTTATTTTATAATGCATCAAAAGAAATTAACATCATAGACAAAGAAGACTAGGAAAGGGGAAACTACTACTTTAAATATCCAATAATTTTCACCTATGTGTACTTTTCTGAGGTGCATGAAAGTAATCTTTAACATTTTTTGTAATCCAATCTAAGTTTTGGGGACATACAAGGGTATTATTCTTAAGAGTAACAGTTCCATTCATTTCCAGGTTTGCCTACTGTATAACTAAGTAACACAAGGCACAGTAGCCATCCTTTCTATGATGCTGCAACACTGATCATGTGCCTGGAGAAAGAGCTGCTTAAACAAGACGATGGCAACACAAAGGGGAGACCTTTGGATTGTCTATTTAAAATCTAGGTAAAGTAATTAATAAAAAGCTTATTTTAAGTGCACTTTCACATGCTTTTTTTTTTATATATATATATAATAACAAACTTCCTAACTGTTGCAATAGGCTTGACTACCATATCATTTGGCCAAATGCACTTTCCCCAGTAAACTTAAAACAACAAGAACAAGAACAACAACAACAACGAAATCCCTGTCCTTTTCATATACTACGAAAGAAGATTGGCTACTGACACAGTTCATTGCAGGACACATGAAAACGACATACTGTGGCATGAGTTGTTTTTAATTTGTTGTGCTGTTACTAAAGTAAAGTTCTGAGAGCTGCAGTTAAAACATTTCAAGTTCTCCCTTCCATTTTTATTGATTCTCAAGATTTTGCACAGAAAATTCTTTGGGGACTAGAACAGCAGTACTTGCATCGCACTGTTTTCAAGACTTCAAGTTTAAAAAGCAAACCGTTTATAAAAAAAAAAAGGTTCCTGATTTGAGTTAGATACAGGGATTAAAAAAAATAGCACATACTTGAAGGTTACATGGTCTACAAACGGTGGCAATGTTGTCCTTGGGAGAGTAGTTTTGTTGGTATATATATTTTAAATACCCAAAAAGGCTCAACCTCAAGCAGTAATAAACACAAGCAAAAGTGATTTAACCCTTAAAATAAATATTCAGAAAAACCTCTCTGTACATACAAGTGAAAGAATATGTAACACTTTCACGCGAAAAAATAATTATAATAATAATAAAGGATTTGTTCATATATGTAGCTGAAATCTGCTGTTCCAGCCCACACGTCCCCAATAAAGAAGGGAGGCACAGACACAGATGACTACTGTGGTTCACTATCTTACAGCCTTTTTGTACTGGGACACTATCACCACCAAAATTATCCCTCTTGTTATGGTTATTAAATTTAAAATTTTCTTTTTTTCTTCCTTTTTTGTTTTTTTTTTTTGTTTTGTTTTGTATTTTTTTGTTCTACAGCATGCCAAATCCTTTGGCATATGTGATGGCCTTCAACAATCTCTCTTTAAGTTTTTCTTTGCTTGAATATTCCGGAAGTAAAAGGACATTAAAGCAAGTATGAGATGTAGGTAACCTAAATAGAGAGAAAGGGGAAAAACAGGAAAATAATAAGTCATGGGAAATATGCTTAGTAATAAATGCTCCTACTTTTAGATGGTATATAAAGTTGAGATGGTTTGTAATGAAGACTATATATTAAAGCAACTCAAACATTTTGCTGTGTAACTACCAAGAAACAAATTTATCTTCATTCTGCAAATTACTGCTAATGTGATGATGATGACGATGACGGCAATGATGACACTGAGTTATAACTGCATACCTTGTATTATTTTAGGTACTTAACCCTTGCAGTTCATTTAGCTAAACCTTTTCACAACAGTTGGACAGAGTAGATATCACCAAACCCACTTTAGAGTTGAAGACACCAAGAATTAAGTTACTCTAAGGTGGAGGAAATACTCAAATCTGGTTTTAGAAATTTCAAAATCTGTGCTCTTTAATGTTTATCAGAAATATTGCTAGTAATATGACTACAAAATAACTTGATAATATAAATCAATTTACATCAGCACCATGATATATCAAATAATACAGAACACTAACACAGAAATTTTACCCACAAAATATGCTCATGTACTGTCCTTAACCCCCCCAAATACCAAGTTATTCAGTGGAGAGGGAATATGATTAAATGCCAAAATTATATAACTGAGGGTTCTAGCATAATCTAATGATGAATAATTTCTGAAACTTCAACTTAACCATTCAACAGATTTTATATCATATGGCTTTCAATTAACAAATTGTGAACTGAATGGAATGAATCATGCCAACATGAAAAACTGTAAACCAAGATAAACTTCAAAGTAACTTTTAACTTGGCTAGTTTTCTTAAAAGTTTCCTAAAGAATACCACCAAAATATCCTCTCAAGTAATACTCTGTATGATTTGGAAATTTCTATATAAAAATCAAAAAAGTGTTTACAAACTACAAGGACAGTTCACCTATGAGTAACGTGGAATGCAAGGTTTTAGGAGTATGCTGTCACAAACAAACAATTACCTTTCAGTGTCTGGGCCATTTTTGGCTATAATCATCTTCAGTTTTCCTAGTCCTCCCACAGGTGCTCTGTCTGTGCCTGTTGTAAACTGCAAGAAGAGTCTTTTCTGATCATCAGTAAATGAATGAACAATTTCCCAGAACTCCCTAGTGAGAAAAGACAATACTGATTTTAGTTTCATTGTAAACTAGCATGTAAGTTTTGATGTACATTAAAACAATATTAGGGGAAAGGTTGACAGTTAACATTAGGAGCTCTAAAAGATTCATTCCTCGTAATTCAGTAGCATAGTCAACCTCAGAAAATATTTTTAAATACATAAGGCTTATATTTATCACTAAAAAATTAATGACACACCAAAACAGGTAAATCCTAACAATAGGAAATGATTATGTAAGCTACATTATAAAATAATATGCACTCAGAAACAAAAAGCAAAATCCTATGAATTGAGAACGACTAAAAAAGAATACTGTAAACAAAATTAACTCCTATTCTCCATATTTACTCATCCCTTACTCCACTGTTTGGATCAAAGCTTACACAGATTAAGAACAAAAAACACAAAATAAACAAAAATATAACCAAACACCCACATACTTAACATCACTCATACCAAAGTATGTACTTTTCACATGAATTAGGACACTTAATAATTATTAAGTGGCATGTATTGTGTACGAAAGGAAAAAATTATCCTGATATATCATGTGGAGTTATTTTAGGAAAATGAATTGATCCCCAGCATTCCTAAAACCTATGCTATGTTATGCTATATTATAATGACACATTCTAATTTCTAAGAAACAAAATGCAACATAGAATAGCATGACACAATGTTATTCTGAGCTCTAAAATGAAAATGCAAGCTCATGAAGAACAATCTTGGCATGCTTTTCTGGTATCTATAAAACCAATATATACACTCACAACTAAAGATGTGATTTTAGAAAACCACTTAAAAGTACTTTCAGCTCGATACCGAATGCATTTTAACACTCATCTGCAAAGTTCTCTCCAGAATCTCTGCAGACCACGTTACTTCCCAAACCAATTACAATTCCAGTTCTTGAAATTCTAGTACACTATTCTTCTTATCCAAATGTTGGCGTATTTTCTTGCTTGAGGACCACTTTGCTGATACTGATAAAATCAAACTGTTTCTAAGCCTTCAAGTTTCAAACATTTATCAAGTCTTTAGCTTTCTCCAGTCCCTTGCTACTTTCCTTCCTTGCCAGCAGCATCCTCCCCGACCCTCAGTCCCTACAAACCTACTGTTCACCTGGAAACAACAGTGGCACACAGGGCAGCAAGGAAAACTGGAGACGACACTCAGAAGCACTTCTCAATTAAGAAGGAAAGGAATTGGACCCCAGTTTATCCCTTCCTTCCCTTTGCAGGGCTGGCAAGAGAAAATGATTTTGTGACACCAAGGCCCCTGCCAGGGCGGAAAAGCTTCCCAGCCTCAGATGGCCAGAAAGTCTCCTCATACTGCAGGAGCGTCCCGCAGCCAAATGAGCCAGGCACTGTCCGAGGAGGACAAGGGTCCTGAAGGGAGCGGCAGGTAAGCAGGAGTCACAGTGGCCAGTTCTGCTGTAGTACTTGAAAACTACTTAGTTACATTTTTTCCCAAATCCATTTTTTAGCTGCATTTTTAAAAACAGATCTTAAAAAATAAATATTACTATTAATTCTACATGATGAAAACAGTTACTTAACGAAATTATTTTCATGTTATGTACTTTGATAAAATCCTGAATTAAACAAGAATGCATCTACTTCAAAGGTGAAGGGGAAAAGAAGCTTCCAGGTTTCAAGTGGTAGCTTCATGGATCTTGTACTCACATCTCTGAAAATCTACCCACATCAGAGAGTGTGAGAGAGAGAGAAGAGAGAAAAGAGAGAGAATAAAAATGCCTATTACCTATGCCAAGAGTGAAGCAATAAACTCCGAATGTCATGAAAGTGGGAAAATGAGCAGCCAGCTAGCAGTTAGTCCAGGAGCCCAGCTGACCCCAGCCATGTCCGGCAGGAGATGAAAAAGCAGCACCTGCAGAGTAACACTGCTGAGAGGTCACCCCAACCCAAGAGATCTACTCAGGGCCAGGTCACAGCACTGATGACAAGCTGGTTAAGAAGGACAACAGGAGAAATGGCAGGCTCGGGAAGGCACTGTGCCTGAAGGAAGGGACAGTGGTGTCCCTTGAACAGCAGCTTCTGACCACAAGGGCTGACAGGAGCTGGTGAAAGAAGGCTCTAATCAAATAGGATAAAGCTGAAGAACAAGATGACACTAGTCAGTCCATAAAAACAGAAAACATATAAAACTAGACAGTCTCTCCTACAGCAACAGATGAGGACCCTTTTTTATTTTATTTTTGAATCTGAGATCAAACTCATGGACCCTGCACTTGCCAAGAAGGCGCTTTGCTGCTGAGCTAATTCCCTAGCCCAACGAGACCCTTTAACTAAGTAGGAGACTACTACAACCCCTGCAAACTCCTCCACTTTTTGTCAGACTAAAATACCCCAGAAAAATGAGACAAATACGCATTATAACACAATATAAAGCTTGTAACAACACATTCCAACAAAAAGTGAAGATGTAACAGCAGAGAGAAAAGGACACCATTAACCAGAAATGCACAACTAAAAGATAAAACAGGAAACGGCTGAGAGTGCTCCAGAACACTGAACCCTTAGAGATGCAGCTGAGTGATACAGCGCTTGCCACGTGCCCACAGCCAATCCCCCGCACCACAACAAACAAAACCCACCTGAAGATGTATGCGAAATGGCTCTAGAATAAAAGACTAATTTATGAAGTGACCAACGGAGGAAGACTGTGAGAAAAACTACCGATCAATGGAAATTAACATGCCAGAATGGTGCAGATGTAGGACAGAGAGGGCAAGACAGGGCAGGGGATCAGGAAGATGAGAACAATGACGCAGTTGTTTTGTATTTGCTTTTTTGATTCCCAGTCTCCCCTACAGAAACAAAACGTTGTATGGGAAAAACCAAAGATGCACCACAAAACTAGGTAACAAGGTATGCTCGCCCCATGAATCCTCCCAAGCAAGCAGAGGGCACTAACAAAAGCCCAAGGCCCTGTGGCTCCCAGCATGCTTGGGACGGCAAGCAGAAGGGAGGTGACTGAATTTCTTAGGCCCTCAAGAATAAGAGACCCTCAAAACTGCCCCCCCACTGGGAAGCACAGACATCTGAGGACAGCAGCTCAGTGACAGAGTTCTATAGGGTCTGACCCTACTGCAGTAAGTTCTGGGCCTTTAAAACTCTTGAAACACTACACTCCTCTTCCAAGACAAACGTCTCACTAAGGAGAAACTGCTGGGAATTATATTCAAATGAATTAGATCAACAGTAAGAAAGATAAAGGAAATTTCAAATATATGTAGGGTGGGGAGTTAAAGGAGGAACTGCAATGCCAAAATGCAAAAAGCTATTATTTATCATCATTTTACAAATTAAACATGAAGCCTTCCCCAAGAAAAGCTTTCCCAGCCCATCTCTCTAGCAAGCCTGAAAGTAACATTCCACATGTAAAGAGAATGAGCGACAAAAGAAGGCTCACAGGGAGGCACCATGCATGAGGACTGATCCTGCCATGTGCAGAGGATGATGCCCGCTGAGCGTGAAGTGCACCCAAGACAGACACCAGTGACACAGATGAGCTGTGAAAGAAAAGTAAATGGAAAATGGAAATTTTAGAAAAGGGTAACTGAAGAAAGGTTTCAGATGTGACACAATCAAGGAGTAATCAGAAATACATGAAAAAAATATCAAATATAAACAAACTACAGTAGGAAAAATGTAACAGTAGGGGGAAAATCTGTAGAAGCACAAGTGAAGAAGAAGGAATGTCGTAAGAGTCCAAACACAATGAACTCTTGCCTGACACCCTCCTTCCTAACCCAGAGTGACAGTGCTGCCAGGCACTGGCAGAGGTCATTCTGCGAGGCTGGCCCACTCTCAGGACCCTCAGGGTCCCTTCCGAGTCTAAGGACAGCAACGCAGGGACACTACCGGTGACACCAGCAAGGGGCATCCCAAAACTTGCACAGGGCCTCGGAGTGCTCTCCAGCCCAGAGGCGGCTGAACGGGCCGTCTTCTCATCGCTGAAGACAAAGCTCAGCCTGAGAAGTCTCTCCAAGGAGCACCAGCAGGTGTCGGCGGCAGCTCCACCTGAACGAGACGAACCAAGCAAATACAAAAGCACCAAAAATTTCTGAGCATTAAATTGTTACTGGAACCACCAACCACAAAATATGCCAAGACCTGCAAGCTAAACTAAACAGGATGACTAGCCTGCTAAAGTAAAAAAAAGTTAAATAGGACCAAGAATCTCTTGACATAATTGCCAAAATGTTCAGCACATAATCCAAAATTCACCTGTCACATCAAGAACCAGAAAAATCACAGGAAGCAAAGATAACCTGCTGCCGCCAACACAGCGATGAGTAAGATATTGGAATTATCTGACAAGGCTTTTAACACAGTCATCATAAAAATGATCTGACAAGTCATTACAGGTTCCACTGTTTAAGAAATGAAAACAATAGAGAAGTGCAGCAAAGAAACAAGTTACAATAAAAAAGCCAAATGGAAATTACAGATCTGAACAACACCGTAGAAAAAAATAGTCATTGGATGGGTTCAAGAGTAGAGTGGAGATGACAGAAGACAGAAATCTGAACAAAAGAGAGAAAATAGACTAAAAAATGAACCAACCTTCAGGTACATGTGGAACAATAACTAATGACTCAATGTGCATACTGTTAGAGGTGCACAAAGGATCGGAGAGTAGGGCTGAGAGAGTACTTCAAGAAATAATGCTGGATTTTTTCACACTGGCAGAAGTGTAAGCCCAGACCTTAAGCTGAGCAAACTCCAAATGGGACAAAAAAGACATTCTTCACTAATGCAAGGAAAAACAGTCACTTTCAGATAAAGGAAAACTAAAAGAATTTGTCTTTAGCCTGTCTAGCTAAAGGAAGTGGTAAAAGATGGAATCTTGGAAAAACAGGTTAGAACTCTCTGCATGAGTTCTATAAAGAATTAACAACTTTTAGAAAAATTAACAGCATTAATACACAAAACAAAAATACTTAAAAGACTGAAGAGAAAATGAAAGCAAGATAGTGTTATTACCAGAGAACAGTGATAAGTCAGATGTGTATAATGTAGTATCCATACTAGCCACGGAGAAAATGTAAGGTGAAACATAAAAAGGAATATTATCAATAAAAAAATCTTAAAAATCAACTGTTTAACTGACAGAAGACAAAAGAAACAGGGAAGCATAAAAGAAACAACAGTAATGGCAAAATCAAGTTGTAACATATGAATAACCGCCTAAAATACGAAATGGTCTAAATATACCAATTAAAAGGTAGAAACTGACAAAATGGGTATTAAAAGAAAAATTCAAGTTCAACATAGGTTGATAGAAAAATGATGGGGAAAAGTCATGCAAACATTAATTTACAAAGAAAGGGATGTTTATAGTCATGTTGGATTCAGAGCAAACAAAATTGTGTAAGATGTCAAAGAAAGACCTTATATGGTAACAAAGAACTAAGCTACCAAGACAACAGGATTTTAAATGCATAAGTACCAAATAACTGAGCCTCAAAAGTATAGGAAGTAAGGCCCAATAGTGAGAAAAACATAAATCCCAGAAAGAGATCAAACAAGTTAGCCCAACTGACATACCTGAAAAGGCAGATTAACTAAAGAACAAAGAACAGTACATATATAACCCAGACAGGACTCTCAAAACTCAGCAATAAAAATACAACTGCACATTTGGCAGATTCCTATAGAAATAAAAACTTTTAATGGTAGAATATTGTATAAGTGTGACTTTATTGAGCTTCAAAAAAATAGCACTTTTTAAAAAAAACAAACTGAAGGTTTGTGACAACTCTGCATAGAGCACTTCTTTTAGTGTCATTTTTTTTCCAACAGTATATTCTTCATGTCTCTACACAGAATTTTGATAATTCTCTTTTTGAGAGTCCTGTCTGGGTTATATATGTACTGTTTGTTCTTTGTCCTGGATTTTAAAACTTAACCATTATTTCTGTTACGGAGTTCTGTGATCAGTGACCCTCGATATTACTACCGCAATTGTTTGGGAGCACTGTAAGTCAGGCTGTTCTAAGACAAGAGAACTTACTGAAAACTCTGTGTTACGACTGCTCTACCAACAAATCACTCCCCAGCGTCTCTTCCTCTCTCCTGGTGGTGGTGGTGGGACCACTACTGAAATTAGCCTATTAACAACACTACAGTGGCCTCTTCATGTTCAAATGAAACACAAATCTCATATCTCTCATTTTAAATAAAAAACAAGAAATGATTAAACTCAGTGAAGGTAGTGTTGAAAGCCAAGATAAGCTGAAGGCTAAGCTTCTGGTCCAGTTAGTCAAATTGCAATTGCAAAGGAAAAGTTCTTGAAGGAAATTAAAAATGCTCCTTCAGTGAACCCATGAATCATTCAAAGAAAGTTCAAAGTCTTACTGCTGATATGGAGGAAGCTGAAGAGGTCTAGACAAAACCAATCAGGTACAACATTTTCTTATGCCAAAGCCTAATCTAGAGCAAGGCCATAACCCTCTTCAACCGTGTGAGGACTAAGAGAGGGAGGAAACTGCAGAAGAAAAGTTTACGCTAGCAGAAGCTGCTTCATGTACTTTTATAGAAGGAAGCTGTCTTTGTAATTTGAAATGCAAGATGAAATAGCAAATGCTGATGTAAAAACTGCAAGTTTTCTAGGAGACCTAGCTAAGGTAGTTGATGAAAGTGGCTACATTACACAACGGATTTTCAACTGACACAAAGATGCCATCTAAGACTTTTCCAGCAAAGCAAAGTCAGTATCTGGCTTCAAAAGACAGGCTGACTCTTGTTAGAGACTAACACAATTGATGACTTTAAGTTGGAGCCAATAGGGATTTACCATTCCAAAAGTTCTAGGGCCCTTAAGAATTATACTACTCTGCCCATGCTTTATAAATGTAACAAGGCCTGGAGGACCACATATCTCTACAACATGGCTTGGGGGATATTTTAAGCCCACTGCTGAGTTGAAACATACCACTCTGATTTCTCTTAAAAGATTACTGCTGATAATTTACCTAATTAGTGAGGAAGTCTGATGTACTGTAAGATTAATGTTGTTTTCATGCCTGCTAATACAACACTCATTTTGCAGCCTATAGATGAAGTACTTGCAAGTGTCATTAAATATCTGCAATTCATAGGAGGAGATCAGAATATCAACCGTAACAAAGTTAGGAAGAAAGAGGATTCCAAACCTAATAGATTGACTTGGAGCAGTCCATGAATTTAATAGAGGAAAAACCCTGTAAATGTACTGAAAAAAAGAAAGAAAACTAGAATTATGAGTGGAATCTAAAGATGTAATTTAACTGCTACAAACTAATGATATCATCGGCACAGCCAGATTCCTCGCTAAGAAAAAGGCTAGGACTGTGGGAGGCTCAAATTACTGGATTTGACTTTTTTAGCAATCATATATTTTTAACTACAATAATAAGGTATTTTTAAGCACAATGCTACTACACACTGAATTACAGTACAATGTAAACATTACTTTTAAATATGTACTGGAAAACCAAAAAGCTCATGTTATTCACTATGATACTTGCTTTACTGCAGTGACCTGGAAGCCAGCCCACAATACCTCTGAAGTATGCTCGTACTCTTTCTCAGTAAGTTTCCTAAAAGTTCTAACTAGACAGTGCAATACAGAGGACAATAAAAGATATGAAGACTGGAAGGAAAGAAAGCTGACCTGATATAGAGACCAGATGGCTGTTTAAATAGAAAACTCTGAAAAATGTGTTTTAAAAATATTTACTAAAAGTGAATTTAGGAGGATAAAAGGACACAAGATCAGTACACAAAAATCCATTTTATTTTCAAATATTACCAAAAAGCAAGAAAGAAACGAAATCAATAAAGACCACAAATACTAGCATCAAAAACATGAAGTATGCAAATTTATTCCTAACCAAAATGTGAAGGCTTTCAAAAGCTGCAAAATACTGCAGACAAGCTAATGATTTAAACAACTAAAAGATAAGAGTGATTCACATGAAAATTAAACAGCCAAAGCAATCCAGCATAATGAGAAAGGAGGAGGACTCCAGCATCTGATCTGCAGGCGTGGCTCTGTAAAGCTACAAGGATCACCGTTGTGATTTTGGGAAACGGACAAATGAATCAGCAAAAACAGAAAAGGAGGCTGCAAGTAAGACACACACAAATTGATTTTTTAGTAAACAGTCCAAAGAAAATTCAATAAGGAAAGAGAAGCTGCAAGACTGGGAAAACATATTCATAAAATACGTATCTGGAACGTATTTTAAACAAAAAGGCTTACAATCAATGGAATAACAAAAACCTAATTAAAGATGAAGACATTTTACAAACAAATTGTAAATTAAAATCACAGTGAGAAATCATTTCATACTCAACAGAACAATTATAGACTACCACTACCAAACTCTTGAGAAAATGTGGAAAACCCGAACTCTTGACACTGATGGGTAGAATGTACAACAGTATGGCCATTTTGGAAAATCATGCTTACAGTCCACCATAAATATGTACCTACCACATGACTCAAAAACTGATTCTCCTATTGTGTTTGCCTAAATAACAAGACTTTCACAGTAAGTCTGTACATAGCTTTATTCATAGTGGCCCCTGTCAGAGTAATTCAGTTGTGCACTGAACAGGAAAATGGACAAAGTCTGTGTATTCATGCAATGCAATTTTTTTTTTTTTGAGACAGGATTTCACTATGTACCTCAGGCTGACCTCACACTCATGACGATCCTCTTGCTTCAACCTCTCCAGTGCTGGCATTACAGGTATGTGCCACCACACCAAGCATCTATTGCAATACTGTGTCATGAAAACAATGAGCTATATAAAATTAATGTAGTAACATGGATGAATCTAGAAAACATTCTCTTAGTCTAAAGAATAGGAGCATAGGAATATATATATATATATACATACACACACACACAGTATGATTCTATTTGTATGAAAATACAAAACAGACAAACGTAATCTCTGACAGTAGTCAAAACAGTGGTTGCTGGGCGAGGGATTTAGCTCAGGAGCACAAGCATCTGCCTGTTAGGTGAAAGGTCCTGAGTTCGATCCCTGGTACCAAAAAACCCCAAAAAACCAAAACAGTGGTTGCCAGTGGAAGACAGAGACTAAACCGAAGGGGACACATGGGAATTCTGGAGTAACGGACATAGTCTCTGTTTCAACTGAGGTCTGTTGTAAATTTCTACAGCTCCAAATTGTCCAAGTAAGTTATGCTCCATGCTTGATTTGCTACCTTCTGCCCACCATGGACTGTTTCTCCTCTGTGATGCCCTCTGCCATGCCACCCTGCCTTGGAGCCATGTGATTATGGACTAAAACCCCTGCAAACTGTAAGCTAAATAAACCTTCCCTTCTTTGAGTGTCAGGTATTTTGTCCCAGAAATGAAAGTTCTGAGATAGGAAGGAATAAAATTAGAATCTGAATCAAGCCTTTAAAATAGAAATATCAGTAAAAACAAACAATTCCAAAATAGTTCCTGCCCTCAACTGAAAAAAAGGCAAGGGACAGGACATGTGAACAGATACCCTGAAGCATTTAAATGAGAAATGAAAACAGAACTTTTTCAGCCCCTGGAAAACATGCTCCAAAATTTTCTTGCACATTTTATTTTTTTGAATTCTGATTATATGAAATTAATACCAACCAAATACTTGCATTATTTTTTTTCTGGTATTTTAAAGTACTACTTTAAGTCTTTGACTTCATACTAGTTATAGACTCTAGTGAATACTTTCTTCTTATACTGACAAAATTAAGAATTGAAACAGTTTAAAAAACTCATCAACTGTGAGGGTAAGTTAGAAGATACTACACTACCATAATTCTACCTAGTACTAGCTTATCCTTCTAATTATACGTTTGTGAATTATCTTTAGGAATATATCAAGTAGGAATTATGTTATAAAAGCCAGAAGTAAAATTAAGACTTTAATTTCAACGATAATTTTTCCACAAATTATAGTCTCAAAAAAGCATTAAGATGTTACTTTCATTCATACCAACTGTTACAAGTCATACCTATCACCAATATTATTGATACTGCTGTAATACTCCCTATGACTGACAAATGGGGCTTTCCTATCACTCTGTTATCTCAACTTTTTATGAATTGCCCTTGAAACTAACAGCACAATGGTTGCTAAGGGTAAATACATTCATGACTGCTGGTAGAAAGACAGTGTACTAAAGAAAAGATTAAGTAACTTCCTGCATTTGTACAAGATGCATTTGTTCCGGCATTTGTAAAGAACAAAGTAAAAGAACAAAATAACAATGTAATATAAAGTAACTCAAAACATTATTTACTGCTAGATAAGGGACCATTCATTCTGATGTTTATATACTTCAATTCTAGAGCACTAATCTTCCAGGAAGGTGCTTGCTTGTATAGCTTCACACCTTGCTGCATCAGTGGGTGTAAAAAGGACATCTCAGTCCTTTTACCAATCTTCCCAAGGGGTGGGAAAGCCTATTCTTTGGGATTGGGTAGAATAGGACAGAAGTAGATTCTACAGTAATAAGGGTGTTTGACCAGGGGAAGCAGAACTGGAAGTACCTATCTTAGAATTACTTGGAAATAATGGTATATAGGTACATGTACTAGTATACACACACACTCACACACTGGTATGGAAATGTTAGTTATGAACGAATCTGCTCATATTATCATATGGATTAAATAAAAGAAGGTATTATTTCATGTCACCAAGAATATTAGATAATTTATAACTCAAATGCAGGAGAAAACATGAGGCTTACATAAAACATTTCATTCATGGAACAAATCATGAGACTAATTCTAAAAACTAATTATACTATGACTATATAATGTTACAAATAATTTTATAGATGAGAAGGTTATCAGTCTGCTCATTTAAGCATCAGTACTTAGAGACACAGGCTGTAAGCATATAGCATATACACTCCTCTGGAGAATCAAATCTTCCTTTTAAGAATTAAGCACCTCACCTAATCACAACAGAGTCCCTTGTATAGCCACCGTCATATTCTGTAGTTTCTTCTAGTGCCTGGAAATCTAGATTCTGCAAATTCAAGAAAATAGGTCTTAACATCTTCTACACTACATCATTACAAACAATAAATCAACACATTTTTTTTTCTTTGCAGACACCTGCTTTCTTACCCGGCTTCCACATATAAGCAGTTCGATTTCTTCAGGTCTGAATAAGTACTTTAAGGGAGATTCATTGGTCACCATATGAAAACCTCTGCGAAAAGCTTTGAACTGTTTTTCTACTGATTTATTGAGAATGTAGTCAGAATAGAGATTGACAAATTCCTGTAGACAACATTAAACAAAAATAAGTTCTACTAGCCCCCCAAAACACAACAAGCTAATGGGCTTTTCTCAAGAAAAAAGCACCCAAGAGTATCTGTAAAAATTAAAATTTTGTAATACAAAGGAAAATAACTTAAAAGTTCACAATTTTTTGTGATACTTAATATTGCTATAAAAAGATTTTACATATATACAAATAAAAGCATACACACACACACACAAATAAAAGTTTCAACTTTATTTTTTTGGTACCGGGGACTGAACTCATGACCTCATGCTTCCAGGTGCTTGTGCTGCTGAGCTATATCCACAGCCCAAGTTTCAACTTTGATAGTATATTAAGCAGGCCTGAATATACAAGGTTGGGACCTTCAATATTTTGGTCTTCAACTAAGTTGCAAAAACAGATATACTTAAATCATACATACACACACATAAAAATATACATATATAAGTCAGTAGATTTATGCCTAAGGATACAGTGCTTACCCAGCATGCATAAGGCCCCAGGGTTCAATCCACAGTAACACCAAAAAAAATTTTGTTAGAAGTCAGTTTTAATAGAATAAATGTAGTGAACTAGATAGAGTGAACCACATACAGTCTCATCTTTGCTAGTATAAAGCATGTGACAAGCTGCCTACTGAATCCAGCTCAGCAAAGATACTGGGGTTTTGCTAAGTTAAGCTACAATACTGCACCAAATTTTAAAATGAAAATGTACTTTGCATCCAAATTAAGTGTGTATAACATTTTATCAAAAATTATACTGATATAATATCTCCTAAAAGTATAATAATTTCCCTATTATGTTCTGGGCTATTCTTCCAGATGAACATTTTCTAATCAATACAAAAATATGATGTAAAGACTGCTTTTCAGATAGGAAATACATATGCACATTCAATAAAATTATCACTTATGCTACAATGAAGACCTTACGCACGTGACCCTAATTTTCTATGAGGGCTAACGTGCAAAGACCCTGCTTTTGGTTTTATACTAGCTGATGTTGCTATTCTTCTACTCAGTGTCCTCTTCTTCAAAAGTGGTTCATCAGTACCCAACTCTGTGCTATCACACTGGTTTCTATTTAAGATTTTAAAACATGCAGCACTTACATGAATTGGATTACAGACAGTCTTCATTTAATGAACTATCTGTTAATGACTAGTAGGACTTAATGATCTTTGCTTTTGTATTTTACATCTTGTTTATAGAGCCTCAATAAATAGCACACCATGTTTACACACTACTGTAAATTTTGCTGACTGTACTGTAAAGAACTATAGTTTCATGTTCTGTTATACATTACACTACTGCATATAATTATGCAAACAGAGCTGGGCATAGTAGTGCGTGCCTTTAATTTCAGCACTCAGGAGACCGAGGCAGGAAGATTGCCAGAGTTCAAGGCCAGTCTGAATTACTGAGCAAAGACCCTATTTCAAACAAAAAACCAAAAAAACAAAAAAGTTACTCAAATAAAAGCAAAGTTGGAGTTTCCTGTGTTTTAAATATTATCATGTACATACTGTACACAATTCTTCATTTAGCAATTGATTTGTTTTAATTATCTAGTTGTATGATCATGACTCAGTCATTAAATAAGGAATTCTGTGCTTAGTTTTTTTGTTCTTGGTTCAAATTACCTTAGATACTTCTTTGAAAATGGTAAGCAGACATTAACAATGAAGAAACAAAACTGATGATATAAAAGCATTACCTTCCTGTTTTCATTTGTAATTGGGATTTTATCACCATTTTCCTTTAGATCATACATCATTGGGTTACCAAAAAGATCTGTCTGTGATATCTGGAAAGTGATCATCATATCATCTTCCACATTCCCTTCATATTCCAGTAAGTCTTTTAAACTCTGATGTAAAACCTAACGATCAGAAATGAAAATATGAGGCTACCTAAGACTCTATAGCAAACAGTTTGTAACACTCTTGAGAAAAACATAAAAACTTAAATGTATCAGTAAAATTAAGCATAGACAATATCCCTCTGGTCCCCTACAAAGCTCACAATCTAGAAAAGCCTCTTGGTCATAGCTGATGACTTGTTCTTGGGTGAGAAATCTCACAGTATTAATTCAGCAGACTTTACACTGCTGAACACCTGATCCCAAGGCAGGGGAGCAGGAAGTGGGGGGTGTGCTAATGGCACCTCAGTCCCCTTGGGTAGGGTAGCTCTGACTGCAAGCGAAGAATGTGCATTAGCATGTTCCCGTCAGCTCGAACCACTGCTGATGCAGCCATGACCGCCCCATCGGGCAGCGGGCACCATGACACGACTGTCCCATGCTGCCTGATCGCACGATCATGTCTGTGTCAGCAGTGGTTCAAGCCAGCAGGAATGCAACATGTTCAAATCAGAGCCACTGAGCTGCAAGACACACAAATCATGGCCCTGTTGTGAACACGTTAAAAACAAACAAAATATTTATAAACATTTCTCTGTTATATCAGTCTTAAAAGCTACTTGCTGACAGCAGAAGGTAAAACCTCCCCCCATGAGTTCTTAAGTGTTTGCAGTACTTAACTCAAAATACCTTTACTGGTATCTATATCTATCAAAGGATTCCAAACAAAAACTTTATATACATCAAAATGTATTTCTGCATATAAATCAAACAGGAAACAATAGAAAACAATAACTTACTGGATGGGAGTCTCCCAAGTCTCGGAAGGTTCCTTTTTTCCCCATCAGCTTCCTGTACACAACCATGGGGAAATGGACATCCAGGATACAGTTGTTGTAAATAGCCAGTCCCAGCACTATGCCAATCAGAGTAAACTGACCCTCGGTTTCAAACGAAGATGGGTTAAACCAAAACAACTTTGTGGATTCATCGTACGTGAACATACCTACAAGAAATAATGTTTTTAAATGCATTACTTTTGTATTTTATGAAAAACTGATGAACAATACAGATGTAATTATGAAATAATTACACATCTAAAGCTTAAGCCTAGAAGGCATACAAAAATTCTTTTCATTACATTTGCACTTGAAAAAAAAACAATATCCAAATATAGTACTAGATCATCATTAATGTAGCAAATGGCTGGCTGTATGTCATCTTATGAAGCCAAGGAAACAAAACAAGTAACCTTAGTAACATTTCTAGGATAGCAGAAAAGTATTTCATTAAATTCAAGTTTGCTAATCTACTAACACATGAAAGGTTATTTTCTATTTGGATTTTACCGCAAAACAGCTGAAAACTACAAAAACAAAGTCATGATCCCCCAAAAACAAGAGATAAAATTCACAAACTTTTTATATACACTTGATAAAAAAGTATTTTTGTAGTCTTTCAGTTTCATATAGCCTACACTATTCAAAATAAAACTCTATTAAAAAATCAAACTTTAGAGACATGTTTAATAGTATTCCTTAGAAAACAAGTATCTTGGCACAGTGCCTGCCTGGCAAGCAAAAGTCCTGAGTTTCATTTCCATAACCAAAAACCAAACCAAACCAAACACCAGGTATGTTCAGTTTCATTTATCTAAATAAACATTACTGGTGAATTATCTTCTTCCTTTTTAAATGTATGTCTAAGAACATTAAATATTTTAAATGAATTTATAACTTTTTTCATTTTTCTAGTTCTTTAGTTATTACTGTGAAGCTGAAAGAAAATATTTTAAAAATTATGTCTGTAAAATTTTAATTTTCCATATAAGAACTTAGAAATCAAATAATGCACTACATAAATGTGCTTTCAAAGCAGTCTATAAAAAGCTTTTTAAAAACATTAAAAATGCTTCTTCATTTTCACTCTCAGTTCATGTTGAAAGGAATTTTAAAATGTCCTCTTGATCATCAAGGGCAAAAACTATGCTTAAGACTATTTTCCTAATGCAATGCAATGCAATAAAGTAACGGTTTCAAAGCTATCCAATTTAAACGTAGATCTAGTTTCTTAACAAACCATGTCACAACATTCTTGGAAGTGCTAAAAACTTCAGCTTAAAAGCAATGAATGTGATGAACTGTCACAAATGCATGTCCCTGGTCTCAAGAACAATAAACTACAAATTAATCAAAGTATAAATTACACAGGCCATTACTCTCACTTCCAGCCAGGAGAGATGGCAAATTTGAAGTCCAAGAAGATCCCATTTAGGGCGTATTTTTCCTGTCCCTGAAAGAAAAGCACCATACAGGATGTTGACTGGGAAATATTTCAGCTTGGAATACTGACTGCCTTTATTTTCACTACTTCACTATTGATTGGAACTGCTTAATAGAAGTCTTTTTCTTTCAGCTTCTCTGCACATAACATACGTACAGTTTATACCTAATGTTCAACATTTGTACTCTTATCAGCCAAACTTTACCAAACTTACAGAGCTTATACATTTCTCATGCAGTTGTAAAGTAATTTTCTATTTCAACAAGTGTCTGGTTTTGTGTGGCCCTGGATTACTGTGAACAAATTACATACAAATGACACAGACTTCTATTAATAATAAAAAGTATACAGAATATAGATAAGTTTGTCTTATCTTCACTAGGTATTTGTGTCATGGACCTACCCAAATAGCTGCGACTAAAACATACACACACATATGCATGAGCACACACACACACACACACACGCATGCACCCACATATATGACTAACAACAAGGTTCACTCATTGTGCGTGCAGAATTACAAATTCATGGGCTATAATATCTCAATTCTCAAAGTTCAGGGCAAATGACGCCCAGTAAACTATGCTGTATTTCCCACAACTCTGATGGTTCTTTTAGTGAAAACCCTTTCCTGTGTTTTCCCCATTGAGATGCAAGTCCAGGACGCTGTGACAGAAGTTGCATGAGCTCGGAGTCCCCACGTAGGTAGACTACCCAACAGGTCGTGTCCTTCCTCACCCTGCTTGGCCTCTACTGCCCACCACAAGGCGGTAATCAGACTCAGAGCCCATACCTCCTGACTGATGGGTATAGTCTACCTTTCCCGAACAGTGTTCAAATGGAAACTACTTCGGGGCAAATACTGTTCGATGTTAGATGGAGAGAGTTCTGGAGCAGTTTACACGAAATACTATAGTAATGCTAAGCCACAAGAATTTATTTATTTTAAGCAATGCTGGGGTTTCACCACTAAGTTGTATTCAACTTTTCAAGAAATCTTACATATCAAACAGAACATTGTGTTTGGTGACAGTTTTAGATTACAAAAAGGAAAGAAATCCCTGAAATTTTCCTAAGCATTCTAAGGTACTTTCCATTAAATCTTAGAATATTTGGCTAAGTAATTCAAATAATAATTTGAATAAATGAGTGACATGGATCAGTTCCTAAAGCACAAACTAATCTGCAATTATAGGTAGTCCATACCAAAAATCTTCTTTTGCTGCTTTTCATACCTAAGAATATTTATAAACTAAGATAAACAAATTCTTAACTCAAGAGGATATGATGCCATAATCATATTACTAAAATATTTACCAATATCTGGATTGAAGATTTCCTCCACAACCAACTGAAAAAATTCTTTGGAAACACCACCCTCATCAACTCCTTGTTCTCCTTCAAATTCCACATACAACTGTTTCTTCAAGTCCGCAGGATTTTCCATAGCAATCATCTCCAGCTATGATTGAAAACATAAACAGATTACTGCTGGCATCAGGATAAAAGTAAAATAAAAGTAGAAGAAATACATAAACATAAGGAGTAGGGCTAGGGAAGAAATGGAAGATTTTGACTTTTTCTTTTAAAATGGAAATAGGACACACAGATTTTATTTTTAAAGGCCTAAAAATACAGATCCAGTCTCACAGAAATGGAAAAAACATGACAGAAAAGAAACTGGAATAATAAAAGGGTTATTTCTAATCTTACTGATTTACTATGGAATCTTTATTTAGTAGGAAGTTAGATTTCGTTTCCTGTTTGTAACAAATTTGAGCCTCACAGTTAAAACAAGTGGAAGAAATTAAGACAAACAAGGTGCCTATGTGACTACCAACACTACATTATTTCAGCAAAAATAATAGAGTACAGAAGGCTGACTTCAACATTGCTTACTAGTAGTCCTTTGTGTTTGCTGGAATTTACTAATTGTCATTAAGATAAATTAACCTAAAAAACATACTGGATAAAGAATAAAAGCGCTTATGGTCTCTCACAGTAGCATTTACTGTAAGTTGCCATTTTAGAACGGATTTGAATGCATCTCTAGCCATTTCATGAATGCAGTGGAAACGCTGTGTCCTTACTCTTAACATCTGTTAACGAACTCTACCATCTGGCATTTCTTCAACTATGAATATCTGACCAAATACCTTTTTGTATCTCCAGAATAATTCATACTCAGTGACTAGCCAGTTATTGAGATTATTCAACACAGTTCTAATGTGAAATATTTTTACTTGAATGGTTTTATATCTCTAAAATTTGCTAACAGTATTGTGATTAATTATCTATCTTATGTGCTAAATTATGTCCAAATGTCTGTTGGTTACTTAAAAGAAAAATTCACTATTCAAAGTAAAAATCTCACAAAACAGTGTTTAAAGATGTTCAGGTTATTCCAAATATTGCAAATGTAATTTTAAAACAGCAAAATCACTTAATAAATATACTGTGGTCCAAAAGTAATTAGTCTAGCTAACATTCTACTGTCCAAAGGGAAATAAAATCTCATAAATAAATGAATCAGGTCCAGTTACCTAGCCCCATGTATTTCAAACAGTTAACTGCAACTTCTTTACTGGGTGGTCTATTTCATTTAGTAGACTGTAACCAAGAGGGACAAAGACAGACTGCATTCCAGTAACAACAGAACCTACTATTTTGTGAAACTTTGGTTTTAGTCAGATGTACACATGAATATGCATGGTGGTATATTTATTACTAGGGGATGTACTTGAGAAAAGTTATGAAAAACGGACTGAATTGTATCCTGGATATTTTCAACTCTGGGGTTCATGAGCCTGTGAATTCAGTCTAAAGAATTCAAGAGTATTCAACACATCATTTTTAGGCTAATTTGTATTAAAAGAATCTATTTTTGAGACAGCATTTTATTGCAGGAAGAAAGATTAAATCTCAGAACATGTCATAGTAGTTCCAAACAGTCAAACTTTTAATCTTCATTCTTTTTTCCCCGTAGTACTGTACTGAAAACTGAACCAAGGGCTTAAGATGCTATGCAATTACCGTACCATTGAGCTACAATCCTAGCACAACTTTTAATATTTACATTTTATCAAATAACTCAATTAAGCCTCAGTTTCCTCAGCTGCAAAGAAAAGAACTACAGGGTTGTGAAGATTTCATAAGAATATATAAGGAAAAAGTTCAACAGAGCAGGCAATATTAAGAGTAACACATCAGACTATTATCATTTAAAACAACTTTGTTACTGGGATGCAAGATTCATAATTTATGTCTCCAGAAGAACTTCAGACTAGTTCTAAAACTGTCGAGTCAAACAAATGCAGACTTGAAAATTACCTTAGTTCAAAAAATAATTACTGGGCCGGGAATGTAGCTCAGCAGTAGAGGACTTGCTTAGCATGTGTGAGGCTTGGGTTCAATACCTAGCACTGTCCTCACTGCCCAGAAGTTCCAGCTGTCAACATGTCTCAAGCTAAGGCCTAATATTACAGTACCATCGAGCTCAAATTTGGTACTAGGCCAATGTTCCATATTCCTATGTAACCCCTTCCTAGTTTTCTTCTCCCAGTCCTCAACTGGCTAGGTGTTAAAAGATGTAAATCAAAATTTTCATTTGGCTTCCCAATACAAAGACAAACGCGCTTATATTAAGTATAATAAATTCCAATAACAGAAAAAACAGAATGCCTGCTAGACTATGCCTTTTATGGCTTTTCACATTAAGGTTAATAAACAGGAACTGGCTCCTTAGCAGTTATTTGAGAGTTTCCAAGGGAAGCAGAGGCCCTGTATTTTAGTCTTAGCTCCAACTAAGGCATATCACATGACAACTGAGACAGACCTGTGTTTATCTGTAAAATATAACATGTCTGCACACTTCTAGCATCACTCTTCTGTGTTTCCTACCTTGGGTACCAAAAAAAACTTAGTATATTGTTATTTTCACTGTAAATAAATAACTTAACCTCTCTTTGCCTTAGCTTCTTCTATAAAATAAGCATATTATAGTATTAAGTAAATATATGTAAAGTGCTTAGATGAATTTCCTACAAAAAGTTAGTGCTTTTAAGTTTGTTATTATTCTACTGGCTCCGAAACTTTTTCCAGGGTTGTCTGAAAATTTGACGGCTGTGGCATCGAACGAAAATCTTCTAGGAATAACAGCAACAACAGTTCTTGTGAAATAAAGAACTTATAAAGCACTTGACACGTGGCACCGCACTCATTTCCACAACAGTCTCACCGTTAAGCACCATACAGATGGGAACTGTGGAGTAATGAAAGGTTAAACAGCATGCTGATGGCGCAGGCAGAGCAGAGCAGACTAACAACGGAAGCAAGCTCTCCACTACCGCGTCTCACTGCCTCTTCACAGGACTGGTAATAATTTAGCTTTTGGAAGTTAGTGATTTCTATGTTTTTCTTTATGCTTTTTAATCTTTCGATTTCCCCCAATGACTATATATATAAACTTAAGATTCAGGATCCATTAGAATGTAAATACTACTGAAAAAGAATGGTTTAAAAAACAGTAGGCACCTGAATTCTGGGAGGCTGAGTTGCTCGAGTCACACAAAGTCAAGTGCACTCATGCTCTTAAGTACCCTCAGGTGTTGTGCTTCCTTAGGGGATCCCAACTGTGGGTATGGGAAAACACTTGTTTTTCCATGAAAGAATCTCAATGGCCACTGGGCACTGTGCTCCCCCGACTCTTCCAACATCTTTCCAGTGCTGCCTGGAATTGTAAAAATTCCAGTAAAAATTTCCAATTATCATCTATTTTGAGAGTACTAGTCTCAGATGAACATGATTCTTTAAAATACTGTATCATTTAAGGATACACAGGTCACCTATCTTTTGAAATAAATAGTATGTAATACACAGACATGGATTTTTAGATATAGGTATTTCTGTAAGTAGAGTACATATTCCTTTCAATTTAATAGACACCACTGGGTGACATTTGCTTCTTATATAACTTCTAACAATTTCACAATTACTGGATCAAATGATTTTTAATTTCTGAGCTTTTTATTAGCTATCAGACAAAATTCTATGGAGTTCATTTTTTTTAATGATGTGATATAAAAGCACTCGCAGAACTCCTAAAGTACAGTGTCGTCTCAATATGAAAATATCACCAGGCTTACAAAGGTTGCTGGTCACATCTGACCAAAACTGTATTTGTTAGAGGGTGCTTTATTGCAAGTTTTTATTATATTCATAGTAATACGTATCTGTCATTGTTCATTGTTTTTTCAAATAAATTTAACTGTCAACTACAATTAGTTGATCTTCTTACTAACAATGAATAAGAATGCACAATTCAAACAACTAGAAAACAGTGATACTTACTTAGAAAATGTATTTTGATTTTGGAATGGATTTGTAAAGACACTGAGAATTAATAGAACTATAAACCAGTGGATAAAGTTGTTTGCTATCTTCAAATTAAACACTGAAGATCTTATGTTTTTCTCTGTTACTAGTTTTTTAAAAATGTCAAATACATTGAACAGTTCTGCATTAAGAAATTCAAGCAGTTTTCAGCACAAAGTTTTAACAGCCTGAACTAATTATCTTTTTTTTTCCCCTGTCTTATCTTTTTTTGAGACAAAGTCTCACTATGCAGTTCAGGCTGGCCTTGGGCTTTGTAGCCCAGACTGGTCTCAAACTTCCAACAATCCACCTGCCTCAACCTCCCGAGTGCTGGGATTACAGGCGTGCATCACCACGCCCAGCTGCCTGAACTAATTCTCACTACTGGCTTTCTGCTGCCCTTTTAAACTTTACTTATGTATCTCTGAGCCACATGAATAATTAACACATTTTGTGACTGATCGTTGGGCAGCCATCAACTGTTTTGTAATTTAACAGAACGGTAGGGTATAAGAATGTAAGTGGAATTAAAGTACTTCAAGTCTACCGGTGCATATCCACTGTTACAGAGGGATCCAAGTGCCAAAGCCACTCTTACGCTTGACTTCTTACGGTAAGATCCCTTCAGCTGTCTATGCTGGACTTAAAAAAAGACGAATATTGAGTTAACCAAAAAGTTTCTCATTTTTTCTTCTAGAATTGCCCCTAAAAAAATTTAAGTGAGAAAAATTACCAAAACCATGCAGTATCATACGTGGACATTCTGTGCAGTTTAGTAGGATTCCAAAATCTTACTGACAAACATGTACTCACCCATCTGCCCTGCTTACCTTCTCGAATTCATAATAATGCAACTCAAATTCTGCATGATGCAGTTTTTTGGACACTACTTAATTAAAATTGTATGACGTAGATTTACTGTGTCACTTCTCTTTAGACTTCACATCCAGCATTTACTATCACGTATTTCCACATTTCCCTTGTTCCTGAGTTCCACTTCTCTGCTGAATAGGTGAACTTACGGGGCAACTTATCAAAGTTTAGAAAACCCATTTTTTTCCAAAGACCAAATAAAGATAAGACAGCCAAGACTTTATAAAACACATTTATAAACTTGGTCAGGCACAACAAAAGTAAAACAGTTGCATTTAAGATAAAAAAAAGTCCATGTGCTCCTAGGCTATGACATTTACTTTCTGCTAATAATCGCCTTTTAAAAGGAATTCACTAAACTGTATCTCAATATCCCCATCAGTAGGCTTTTGGTTTAATACTGATTTTAAGTAGAAGCCAAACTTACCCGGACAAGTGCATCATCTATAATATGGTCACGTCTGACTTTGAGTCTCAAATATGGATTCAATTGCTGTCCTTGAACTAGACTGTAGAGAACAGTGATTCTTCGTTCACTGTACATGCGAATTCTATTGTCATAATATAATCCCAAATTTTTTGTTACAGCATTCAGTATGAAGGGACATGTCATAAAAGAAAATTTGTTCTCTGTTTCTACTTTGAAAAAAGTATAATCTTTATCCATTTCTAGAACTTCATTCAGTGGTTCATTAATGAACTCCTCAAAAGAGATAAGTGGTTTTCGACAGTCTAGAGTTTTAACACCAAGTTCAGTTTCCAGTGGGTCCACTCGAGGACCTTTCTTGTTTCTTCTTTCCTCTCCCAAAAGCTCTTGAAGTGTCAGTTCGCTGGACTCTGGGATGGGCTCTTCATCATCTTCTTCATTATGATCTGTGTCTACTTCCCCTCCCACTACATTTGCATAGTAAACCATTTTTAAGCACTTCGAAGCAGCAACAATGGCATCATCATCATTCACTAGATTTCGACTGTTGAATTCATTGCTTATGACTTTGTAAGTAATAAGTTGCTGAAATGTTTCCATCATTCTCCGAATCTGATCTGCACTGTATTTAGACCATAGTCTGATCAGTTTTCCTTGGGCTGCAAGAGGTAACTTGCTCATTGCTTTGCAAAACAATGGCAATGCCATTTCCAGATATTCAGGACTGTGGAGATTCCTATTCTCCATTACAATAATGAACAAATTCAGATAATTAGGATCACGGGAGTATACGTTATGATATGTCAAGTCACATTCTACATTAGGTGACAAATATACAAGTGCATTAAGAAAGGCAGTTTCTATTTTTTCATTAGAGAGTAATCTGGTATAGACCCTTCTAATAGCATCAATATCTACAGACACATCATCAGGACCTAATTTTTGTAAATTGTTGTCTCCCTGTGAGCTATCACCTATCCTGGAGGAAGATGCTTCTGAATCTTCTTCCATAGCAGCAGTGGAACATGCAGCTTTTTCCTTTTCATCTTCATCCTTGTCTTCATCCTTTCCTTGAAGAGATTTCAGTTCTTCCTTGGTGTGTTGTTTGACCTTCCGAAAGCTTTGTACCAATGCCTCAGCACTAGAAAAAACTCTTCCAATAACACGGATTAAAGGGGAATAATCCTCTCTCTCTCTACATATTTCAAGAATTTCATACACCAGCTCTTCAGTAAGATAAGTCACATCTAGAAAATTAGAAGGAAAAACAGAACACTTATTTTCATAGCTTGTGCAATGCTTGCTTTGTTGTAATTAAGTACTAGTGAAAAGTAAAACAGCAAAATAAAATAGCCAAAAATTTAGACAGTAGCATTTGCAAATTAAAATTCCTTTATAAAAGTATATAATACTTTCTAATAATTCAGCAACGTATTATGCTTATTTTTTTCACCAATTAACTATTAATACCAATAACCTCATTGCTTCTTTTATATTCTTTCAACAATACATAGCTACTAGAGGTCATTAATAGTCCCAACTCCCTCTGTGATCAAGGTGTCTATCAGTAGGTTTTAAATATGTACCACTATATCACATGCTGTTTCATTACAATAGTCTAGTACAACCTTGCTGTTAATAAACATTGTTCCTATGAAAGATTTTTCCCTATTTTTAAAAGACTAAGATGACAAGATCTGAACAAAATCCCTTCAGCATCATCTTTTGAAAACAGTACTTCTGTCTGTATTAAACAACTGGGCCAGGCTGGGGATGTAGCTCAAGAGCAGAGTGCTCGCCTGGCATGCGTGTGGCCCTGGATTGGATCGCCAGCACTCAAGGGGGTGCTGACAAAACAAAGAGTGGGAAGAAGCAAAACACAGTCTATGAGACCAACAAATTCTAATTCCACCTCTTCCTGGGCAGAGTTGTGTCACATTTTCTAGTTGTATGAGATGTGTGACTTTCAGGCCATGGCTGTCTCTTTTCTAGCTAATACAATGAAAGACTATTTTACAGGAAAAAAATGACATACTTTGTGTCTCAAAATTCTGCAATTACAAAGTGAAACAATGTAATACTGAAAAGTCTATCACTTTTATCAAAAAAGTGACAGAGTTTCATTAGGCTAAATACCTAAGGCAGAGGATAATTTTGCAGTTAGGCTGACAATCCTACCTTCCCGTGCCAAACACACCCTTAAACATACACTAGACACAGTGCAAAAAAATGTGATCCATGCCGCCCCTGTTTTAATGCACTTGCTCCACAGTAAAGGATAATCTAAAATGCAAGTGATTACTGAAGTAATGTCCTTCAAAAGTTAAATCTCAAGAAAACCAAATTCCATCATATCACAGATCTCATCTGTGGCTAAGCTACAAATATCTACACCTGTAGTTACTTTTCATGGGCTCTGTCCTTTCAGGATCTAATTCTTAGGCATGTTCTACTAGGAATATACTAATGTTTTTTATGAAACATTAGTAATCTCTTTCTAAAAAGCGTAAAACCACTCACCAGGAGTCTATTTCTCATTTACTTGACATGAAAATATTACCGTACTTTCAGGCAAAAAACCCCCATCTAATTTCCTAAAATATAAGCAAAACACAGAAAATACCTGCTCTAAATTACAACATAAAACACTTTGCTTCCTAATCATCAAATCATAAGGTTATTAATTAATAAAACCATGCTTTGTGTACAGTAACAAGGTCAGAGGGAGGGACCCACACAACCTGTCACCCTGCCATGCTTTCAGAATACCTTCATCAAGTGATTCTGACATTCTACTACTCCTAATTAGAACACGCCAATATTCATCCCACATACCACACTGTTTTACAACATTAGAGTTTGTGTATATAAAAGAAACAATAATCCATTTATCAAAAAGGAGTGTTCCACTGAAAAATTGTTTTTGTAAGAGTTACCAGTATATGTGTTCCTGAAATAGTTGAGTCATAAAATTTTGCACTTAAAATCTCATGCATAAACAAAGTTGGGGGAGACTAATGCCTACTCAACATTGTAACTACAGATAACAAACAATAATCAGAATAAAAGTACTGATGTAATTAAAGCATTTTTTAGTTCTACTAGAAAAATACTGTAATATAGTACACTGGGGAAGACCAAGGTGGGTTTCGACAATGGTCTCCTGTAAGGAAGGAGTAAGGAAAGGCTGAACTCACTAAATTACTTAAACTTCTGCAAAAGGCAAGGAGCATAAAGACTGGGAAAAAACACAACCAGCACCTCTAAAGAATAATCACATGGCCCAAAACAAGACGAATACATCCATAAGGTACAGTATTTCCCCAAAGTTGGATGTGGTCACACTTGAATCTATGATGCACACATGCTGAGAAAGTGTATAATGGAGTCAGTGCAACTTCCACACTCACACACAAACAACATTCACCTGTCTTCTACAGTATGTGAGCTAATTCATGAGACAGAACTACACACTGTGAGTACCAAAGCTGTGGAAGGTTACTAATGCTGCTCTACTGTCGAAATAGAAGACAGCACAACTCGATGCCACTAATTCATTTAAACTTATTTCAAATGTCATGAAAATATATGGAGGTATTCTCTAATTTACATAAAACTCAAATGAAAAGTTTTCTCTTCTAAACACAACTGCCTCTGTGATGGGGCTCTGCCCTGCCACTCATTTAAAACTTCTGTAAGCCATAGCTATGTGATAATTACCTTCACTGAGAGAAAGCAAGCTTGAAGGTTAGTATGGCAGAAGAAAGTTTTAAGAAATTTTAGAATATAGTGCTATTTTTTAAAAACTAAAAATTTTAGTGAAGACTGCCACTGGCAGGCCAAGATGCTTGGCAGCAAGTACTGAATGTCTGAAGGAATGGGCAGGATACAGGAAAAAATTATTAGGAAAAACAGGTTTCTCTGGTAATAAATACAAAAGTCTGTCTTGTCTTTTAACATGGAGGAAAAAAAACCTGCTTCATCTTTCTGCTTCTTTCACCACAGTCTTGGGGTTCCAGTGTTTATGGCAAATGTTCAGTCCACTTACATAATACTTTAAACACTCTTCTGTGACCTAGTTCAACAGACTGACTACAATCTAGTACATTTTTTCCTAATGGAAGAAAGTATAAAAACTGTAATCATTTCATTCACAAATGAAATTCTGAATGATAATCTATAATTCTGAATTATAAATCTGAATTTAATCAGCAATCACTAAATCTGCGGAAGGTAAAGCGAAACAGCAGAACACACACTTGTCTCCCAGCATGGTTTCAATAGCCATTTGTTTACTCCACCTGAAGGGCTCACCTTTGAAGTCAATCCTAGCTGCTTCTCCGCCCCTCTTGCTCATCTCTGTCTTCTCCAAGCTGTTAGGGGCACCTTTCGAGTCCCCGAGGTAAGCTGAGCTCGCTCCTTTCTTGGAGGGGTGGGGGTCACAGAGTGCTGCATTAATCTTATAAAGCTCGAGGGCTTTAACAGCTGCTGCATTGTTATCCATACGAAGGAAAGTTGGACAGGAAGCGCAAAACTCATTCGGGCAGGCCTCATTTCCACAGCCCTCGGTTAACTGGTGGTAGTAGCGTTCTATTAGATGCTTTGCAGCTGCTCGCTTCCTGTAGCAAACATTCAAACAACAAGCGTGCTTAGTACAGCTCAGAACAAAGCTCAACAGACCACCAAGGCGAAAGTTAGTCAAGCACTGAAGTAACAAAGTGCTGTGCGTCAAGATGAGATGTGAAAAATGGAAACCAACTACCCACAACTGTTGACTTGTCAAGTATTTTATATTTTCTAAGAAACTAAGACAACGACTGTCAATGCTATCAAATGTACCCTTCTAATACAATATAACTTTCCTTTGTTTAAAAAAGGGTAAAGGGTTTGTGTGCTAAGTGTCTGTGCTTAAACTGTTTAGTGTAACAGCTGAACATTTACAAAGTTTATAAATGCAAGTTCTGTCATTTTATCATTTTAAATCTTAACACTAAGAAAATGAAAGTCTATTTAAAGCATCAATCTAGATTGCCCTAATCACCACCATTTCATTTCAACCACTTGTAAATATCTAACTTGGAGGTAACACAAAATGTGTATTTGGAGTGAAAAAATATTTTCCCCAATCATATGAAAGATTTAGAAGGAAACTTAACAAAGGAATTGTAAGTACAAGAGAAGTGGCTCCAAAGCACATAAACATGAATCCAAAACCTATCACTGAATCTCCCTGTTAACTCCTTTAGGAACACTGCATATCTTAAGTTCCATTAAGGTAGAAACTTTACATTCCTCTTATACTGTAAAATGAAAGTGGATTAATGCTATTATGGCTATTCTAGTAGAGCCACCAAGAATACTGAAGGGATTGCTGAAAAAGGGAACACTGAGGGTGAACCATGTAATCTATCTTTGCTGTTTATTCAACCAGAACATTTTATGCTTCTACTAAGTCATGGTATAACATTATCATAATTTAATAGAACAGTATACTGGATCCAAAGAACACAATTCATAGTTATCCCTTTGGGTTCCAAATTCAAAACGATGAAAACAAAACTATGAAAAATTAAAACTGTGAGAAAAAAGAATTCACCAAATTTCTCAGAACATTCCTGCAATTATCTTACCACAATGAGGGACTAAGTGACTAATGGCATTGGCACTTACGTCTTGTGAATCATGAGAAACTTAAGGGGGTAGCAAACAAGTAGATGAGGGACATTAATAAGATCAATTTTGCCTTAAAAAGTCTAATTCTAAACTACCAAGGCAAACAACAAAAACTGGTACTTCAAACATATCCAATTCATTCTAGTGCTTATATTTTCTAAATACTCTGTGCAAATTTACATATATGTAGTAGAGAAATAAAGAAAAAAGAGAAACCCACAAAGCACACTATAAATTACACAATCATGACTTAAGAGATATCCACTGTAATGAAGCTATAATCAACCTCACTTATGAACATTAAAAATTACTATTCCAGACATCAGTAAAACATGAAAGCAAGACCATGTTTAAAAAAAAAAAGTAAAATACAGAATCTAGAACACTTAACCTATACTGAATATGGTATTCTTCAGTAAAAGGTTATATGATACTTTATCAAATTATGGATTTCCTTATGAAGAACATAAATAGGCAATTCCTTTCTAGAGGGAAACTATGAGCTTGTATCAAAGTCTCAGAAATATAAATATCATACAAACTAGACAGCCTGTTGAAAATAGCTGACAATTGTTTGCTGCATTGTTTCTGTATCTGGGGGAGAAATCAGCAATGCCCAGTAACACAGGTTTACCTAAAGTGAGCATGACAGAATGCACACAATGAAGTGCACTATCAGCAATGCCTGCACAAGCCAACAGTCTTCTTGGTGATCACTAACAAAAGCCAGTTACAAATCCATAGGTGCAGAGTGAACCCATTTCTGTTTCAAAGGGTTGACTCATTTTGTCTGAATGACATAGTTGAATGAGTTTTTTAAATTCACCTTTTTGTTCCCAACATATATTTTCTATAATAGGCATGCTACTTATATATTAAAATGAATACATACGAATGAGGAGAAGGCTAGCAATTTCAATTTTTCACATAGATGTTTTGAATGGTCACAAAATTTACTAAAGTATCCATGACTTTTTTTAAAAAAGATTATAGAACTCAAAATACCTAAATATCTTAAACATGTCTCTTAATAAAAATGTTAGGTTTTGTCTTAAAATAAACCAAAGCAACCTGCCACATAAATAATGCCCTTTATATGTTGAATAAAGCAGTGTCAACAGTAAAAATAGAACACAATGGAAAAAAAAAATCACACCTGTAGTATCAGTTCCTTATAAGTAATTGTATACTAATGAGCAAACAATCCTCTATGCCTCAATTTTCTCATCTTGAAGAGTTTTCTAGTTCTCAATTTTAAATTATTTTGTGTAACAAACAAGGAGATGAGAAACTAGTATTAACCAACTACCCAGTATAAAACTCTGCCCAAGTCCACATGCTGGCTCTGTCTCACACTAATTACACAACTTTGAAATGAGTTACTCAGCCCTCGGAGTTTCCTCATCAGTAAGAGGGTTACAACTATGCAAATTATTATGCGTGTAAAGTGATTAGAATACCACCAAGCACGTTATAAGCACAATTTGTTAGCTGGTATTGTCACTGTTGTAACTGTTATCACCATTGGGAGTCTAGGAGTTCACTACATGAATCCCTTTCTGTGAATGCTCAGAGGAATTACGTGACAGGTTGCACACTGAATAAGAGATTTGAATCCAGAATTGATTCTAAGTCTTGGGCTTTTGAATATTACTAAGGAGAGATTCAAGCATAACTCCCTTGAATCAATCTGCTTCTCTGTAACAGTCTACAAATAGCAGCTACACTGATAAAACAAGTTTTGAAGACCATGCTAGAGCCGTGTTATTAAGTATTATCCTTTTTTCCCCCCACTCCAATGACACCTTGGATTGAGTTCACCTGTACCCTCATCTAATTTGGAGTATATAAAAGGCTTCTCAGATGGAAGGCTGTACACTGATAATGACTTTCTGGTAAAATTCAAATCCCTATGTAGTCACAGTCACCAAGTCAAGGGCCATGGGACAAATCTAGCCCACCACCTGTTTTTCATAGCTCACAAGCTTATAATGTTCTGCATTCTTAAATGGTTGACAAAATGTGGATGAGAATACTGTGGTCCAACACGTATAAGTTAAGTGACATTCAATTTCCTGCCCATATGATTTAACAGAACAGAGTCAAATTCACTCATTAATGTGCTTGGTGCTGTTTTCACTCTGTAACAGCAGTACAGAGTAGTTTTAAACTGACCTGCAAAGCCTAAAATAAATACCACTCCTCACTGATCCCCTACCCCACCAGGCCCTCCATTCTTTTTAGGTACTAGGGTCAACCCTGAGCCTATGCACTAAAATACAACCTGGCTCTTCATTTTTTATGTTTGAGATAAGGTCTCACTCTGTTGCTAAACTCTCCAGGCTGGACTGGAACCTGCAATCTTTCTTCCTTAGTTCCCCAAAGCACTGGATTACAGGCCTGCACCACTTTCATCTAATCATGTGGCTTCTTTACTCTCTTTCCCCTGCAGCAAATAAACACAAGAAAGTATATACCCTTCTCCAAGTATTACTAAAGAAACAAGGAAAAGAAGAGAGAAGAAAGTAGAAAAGGAGTGAAAAGGAGAACAAGAAAAGAGAAAGCAAGGAATGAAGTGGGGTATTTCCCTGATTTATGTCCTTTTGGTGACACTTTTAGCAGCCAGTCATGATCAAAACTCCCAAAAAAGAACAGACACAGTTTATATTCTATAGTTTATTCACACCTTAATTACTTAAGAATCTTAAGACAAGGTAGTGTATAACATACAGTAAATAAATTTTTGTCTTTCTTAGTAATATGATCAAGTGAGACCTTCCATATGAGAGAGCTCTAAAAGTTAATACAGATATTTTATACTTACCCATTTAAAAGACATTTATTTCTTTGACTGAATTATTCAGACGGTTCTACAAATGAAAGCTCTACAGAATAAATCACATCTAGAAGGTCATAATTTATTCGTAGAGAATGGACAACATTCTTTAAAAATCATTTAAACCATGGAGAGTGTGCATATGTCAGTGATTAACTCTGAAGTGCACTAAAAAAAATAAGATGGATCAACAGAAGTATCAATGTGTAATAAAGTAATACAAATAGTGATAGCAGCAGCTCAACTGCAGACACATGGTATCTGATCCGAAATTCTTTCAAATTCACTGCATGGCAATTTTCATAGTAGATACTGGGAGGAAAATGCTATTGCTATTTTGTAACTTTCTACAAAACATGGCAATTGCAGAAAGAATGGTTTCATCCACAAGTGATATAAAAAGAACAATCTTAGTGTCAGCAATGGTGCTCACACTTTGTGTCCTGACTTCTCATTTAGACTTTGAATCAACCCAGTACTTACTAAAAAACCTGAAGTAAAACTGAGTTGTAAGAGGATCATAGCTATACATAGCAACTTAACCTACTCACCACAGAGGTACATACTAGGAAAATGCAGTATATTTAATATTCATATATAAGAAGTGACTGACCATCGTGGTCAGAACCACCGAAATAGTGGCCACCAATATAGATGGCAGACTGAAAAAGATCTTCAAGTGACCAAAAATATAAGCAGTAAGGGCAGGCACTATGAGGAAGCCAAAGAAATAGCCAACTGTCAGAAACTGAAGATGTGAAAGTAATCAAGGAATAAATGATTAGAATTAAAAAGAGCAGTGACAGAACAGATGAATAACTAAGATTTAACATGATAACTATTAGTGGGTAAAATACATATTAAAAGACAATAGAAGGGAAAGATTAAAAGGATGTGTTAAATAGAATAACTTTATGAAGATGAAATAGAATGAAAATGTAAGTATTTTCAAAGACAGCAAAGAAAGAGAAATGGACCAGGCATGGCAGCACATACCTGTAATCCCAGCACTCGGGAGGCTGAGGCGAGAGGATTGCGTTCAGGAGTAGCCTAAACTGTATAGCAAGACCCTGTCTCAACAAACAAACAAACAAAAAATTCACCCCAAAACAGAAAGAAAGAAAAAGAGAGAGAGCGCAAAATGGCCCAAAGCTAGTAGCCAATCAGTGTCTAAAGCTACTAATATTGCTTAGTAGTTTCTTATAAGTGAAAAATCTGTTTTTTCAGGGTGTAGCTTTTGTTAAAAATCCATTCCCTTTTCCAAAGTCATTTTTAATGTAAAAATGTGTAGAATAAAGTATGGTATCCTAAATAGTTCAAGGCTTTATTAAAATAGACCTAAGAAATAACCGTGACACAATTATATCCAGGATACAGTAGGGTCCATTAAAATGGAATCACATTAATTTATCAGATTTCAAGGTTAAAGCAACAATTGGGAACTATTAGTACCATGAACCATCAAAGAAACTATTAGGAATATAAGAAGATAAGAGTTTACATTACAAATTTTAAAAATATATCTGTATTTTTAACTCATAGAAAAATGAATGTAACAAATGATCATATGGTCCACCAAATCTCAAAACCAAGTAATGAATTTAATAAAACGGTAAGTTACAAAAAAAAATCAACACATAAAAACTAGCTGTATTTCAAAACCCTAACAACAATAAACTTCAAAACGGAAATAAATTTTTTAAAATCCACTTAAAATAGAATCAAAGAGTAAAATACTTAAGATTAAACCAGAGGTAAATCTCTGGTACCCAGAAAATTGTACACGATTGTTAAAAGAAATGAAAAATAAATCTAAAACTGTAAAGCAGCTCTATTACTTAAAGATTAAGTTGTCATTATTAAAAAAAATGCAAGTATTTTTTTCAGAAATAGAAAAAACAATCCTAAAATGTACATACACCTTGAAGGACCATAAAAAAATCTTTAAAAACAAAATAAAGCCCACGTTTCCTGAGTTCAGAATACATGACAAAATTACAGAAGTCAGAACAGGGTGGTGATGGCACAAAATAGAAACGAGTGAACACAATATATGACACAGAAATAAACTCTTATGAATACTATCAAATAATCTTCAACACAAAGGTGCTAAGGCTACAAAATACAGAAAGGGCCAACCCTGCAACAAACTTTACTAGGAAAACTAGATACAAACACACAAAATAAGAAAGCTGGTCCCAAACCTTACATCACATACAAAGTTAAACTGATTATGAAACTAAACTTAAAATTCAGATTATAAACTCTGGGGGAAAAACATACAGGAAAAGCTTATTTCCTGACATTATTTGACAATGATTTTTTTAAAGAATGACATAAAAAGTACAGGAAACCCAAACAAATATACAAATCAAACCTTAAAAATTTCTGCAGAGCAAAGCAAACAACAAAGTATAAAGGCAACCTGCAAAATGGGAGAAACTATGTCTATATTAACTAGCTAACACCCAGAATCTATAAGGAACTACTCCAAGAACACTACCTCCAAAGACTTCAGTTAAAAAATGAGCAAAGGAAGAAACAAAGGGCAATGGACTAGAACTAGAACAATCACTTCAAAGAATACATGCAAATGGCTAACAGGTATGTGGAAAGATGTTCAATACTAACAATTATCAGGAAAATGAAAACCAAAATCACAGCAACACAACCTTCCATGCCACAAGAATGATCAACAATCAAAACATAGCAACTATCTGTGAGGATGTGTATCAAATGTACCCCTTATGCCCTTTTAACGGGAATGTAAATGACACACTGGAAAACAATATAGCAGTTTGTCAAAAATTAAATACGCAATTATTTTTGGTTCCACTTCTAAGGAGTCTCACAGTCACCACTCCCTGTTAACAATGAGTAAAATCTAACAAACTGAGAAACCAAACAATCCTAGAACTATACACGACATGAAGTCAAAGAGCAAATGCCTGCCAACAAATCTGGGAGAAACAGACAAGAGAAAACAGAATCACTTCATGAAACAAAACAAAAGCAGAAACCACAAGGTAACTAGAGAGAGGTAGAAAAATCTTAACTGTAATTGATGAATTGATATCTAATATGATAGTTAAAAGCGGGGGCCTCCACAGTATTGTAAATTTTACCTCCAGAAATACAGAGTAAAATTTCCAAAACCTCCCAGGCAGGGGAGGTAAGAAGGAACCATTCTGAAATACAACAGAGTACTAGGTTCTCTTTTTGTGGTATCGGGGATCAAATTCACAACCTTGCGTTTGCCAGGCAGGTGCCTATGCCACTCAGCTAAACCCCCGGCCCCAGCACTAGGTTCTTAACAAAGTCAATCTAATAGGCCCGAGTCCTGCCTACTGGAGTTAAGGTAAAGTTTAACTCTCCCAGGGGAAAGAAAATATCAACTCCAGGCCACTCTATCCAGCTGGTCCCCCTAAAGAGAGAGAGAGGGTGAGATGAGACTGAGAATCCACTTGTGAAACTCCTCACCGGAATACACAGGATCAACAGAAGACTGAGACCTACTCACAGGAATACAGAAAGCTTCACCCAGCACACATACACCTTGGCACACAATTACCACAGGCCCATTTATAGGGCTTCCTTTTATTTAGTACATCACATCCAATTACCTAGAAGAATTATAGAAGAAAACAAAATAAAACCAGTTTGAAAAGACGGAACAGGCAGCAGAACCTAACATGACAGACATGCTGGAATTATCAAACTGAAAATTTAAAACTATGATTAATATGCTAGGGGCTCTAATGAACTGCAACAACATGTAAGCAAAGAAAGGAAACAGATAGACATGAGTAAGACAAACAGAAGAGTTGCCTGTTCCCTGTCCCTCCCACCCAGGAAAAGGACAGAACACTATATTCTTACTGGAGGGGCTGAGAAAGAAGAACAAGGAATAGTAAGTAGCCAGACAGTGGTGAGATGGAGTGTGAAAACCCTGGGCAGCACCACAGGAGAGCGCGGCATCCTGCCTCCACTGCAATGTCTCCCCCTCAGTCGGGCTCCAAGCTGAGAAAGACTTCTCTTGATAGCAAAATGTAAGCAGGAGACAAAGGTGTCCAATTACAGATGTCCCCAGTCTTTTGTAAAAGAGATCTCTGCAACTCTCACAGCCCTGAGCAGTTTTGACAAAAGCCTATGACTTAGGGTCCCCACTAGCCTATCTTGAAACCAGCTACTGCTAGAGTGTGTCCTGCTTGGGGGAAGTGGTGTGTGTGGGTGTGTATGTGGAGGTGATGACACAGCAAATTTCCATTTTGAGACTCCATGGTCATCCCATCAAACATGAGCAGCACAATGACCTCAGTTGTTCAGTCTAGGATCAGCACCAAGGCTGACACCCCACCACCCAAACCCAGGCACTGCTCCACACCCTAGAACTTGGTGGACCTGCACTGGGGAAAAGCTCACACACCGCCAGTGTTGCCACATGCCCACGTCTGACCCAATAGCTAGGCAGACAGTGACTATACCCCGAATTCCAGCTCGTCTCGCAACAGAGCAGGCAGCAGTGTCCCCATGTACCCAAGCCTGGTGAGACAGCAAAGCAGGCAGGCCTCCACATATACCCAAACCGTGCCATGCCACTGCAGTCACAGACAGGCTCAGCCTGGGCCACTAACGCAACCGCTGATGAGGATGACACGTGAAGAAACTGCAAAGCCACAGCAGTACTGAGTCAACACAGAAGCAGAGACAATACACAGTACCTAACAACACCTTGGCACCCAATCACAGGGAAAACTCAAACCAGGTACACAGAATAGAGCAAGTTTATCCCAAGACAATCAAAGTAATGCTGTATATGACAGACCCACTGCTAACACTCTCGCTGGAGAAACGCTAAGTGCTTTCCTTTAAAGATCAGCAGGACAAGGGCACCCACTCTCATCACTGTTTTCCTATTTATTTTATTAGCACATATTAGTAATTCATGCAGTTTACAATCACCTTGGGGAGTGGTTACCTGTACATATTACACTTTGTTTTCTTTTCTAATACCTTTCTCTTTCCGCCTCCTCCCCCCTTTCCTGATTCCTCAATTACCCTTTTCGTATCTGTTGATACTGTCTTAGCACATTATGCTTTATAATATTTACATTCATCAGGATTATTAGGTTCCTACACATGGCATGTCTTTACTCCTCTCTACCCACTTCCTCTCCCCATTTACCTGACCAGAGCAATTAACCAATAAAAAGTTTTTAAATAAGAGAGGAAGCTAAAATGTCCTTATCTGCAGATACGATTTTACAATAACAAACCCTAAACACTACATCAAAACTTATGAGGCTGTCAGATACAAAATAAAAGTACAAAAATCAGTACTGTTTCTACACATATAACAATGAACTAGTTATCAAAGAAATCAAGGAAACAATTCCATTTCAAATAACTATAGAAAAGTAAAAATGGAGATAAATGTAAGGTAGAAAGAAAACTGAATTTAGAAATACATGTAAAGTAGAAAGCAAAGAGCTCCACACAGAAAACAAGAAAATAGGAGCTGGGGATTTAGCTCAGCAGCATAAGTGCCTGCCTTGCAAGCGTGAGGTCGTAAGTTTGATCCCCGGTACCAATTAAAAAAAAAAAAAAAAGAAAGAAAATAATCATGAAAGAAACTGGGGGAAAAAAGCCACAAATGGGAAGTTAACCAATGCTCATGGGTTGGAAGATACAGGTTCTATAAGCTAGCAAAACATCAATACTATTCACAAATTAGAAAAAAAAAGTGCCAAAATTCATATGTATTCATAAAAAGCCCAAATGCCCAAGGCAATCTCAAATTTAAAAAAAGCAAAACAGGAGGTATTGTGCTACCAGACTTGAGAGTAAGACTATAAAAGTTATGGTAATCAAAGCAACATGACATAAAAACAGAAACACAGACCAATGAAAAAGAATAGGGATCACACATAGCCAAGTACTCATCAACAGAAGTATTTAGAGCAATCTACAAATTCACTCAATACCTATCAAAATGTGATGCTCTTTACAGAAAAATCTACGCTAAAATTTGTGTGAAACCACAATAAGCCCCATGTACCCAAAGTGTAACTGAGTAAAAAGAACAAAGCAGGAAGAATCATTATACCTGGTCGCAAAGCATAAGACAAAACCAGAGACAGGGCATTATTGCTGTAAAAACCAACACATTAATCAACAGAACAAAACAGAAATAAACCTAGGTATTTACAGCCAAATCATTTTTCACCAAAGTGCTCAGAACACACATTGGAGAAAGTACAGTCTGTGCTGGGAAATATGAAAGTCCACATGCAGAAGAATGAAACTAGATCTCATTCTCACTCATGGAAATGGAAATTAAGCTTATCAAAATTTACAGGATATAGTAAAAGCAGTGCTTAGAGAAATTTAAAGGACTGATGCATAATGGTAGAAAAGATCTATAATCAATCGTCTAAACTACCACTTTATGAAACTGGGAAAAAAGACAAGTTATTAAATACAAAGCAAGCAAATGAAATAATAAGAGTAAGAAATTCATGAAATTACAAACAAGTGATCAATAAAGAAAAAAAATCCCAAAAGTTCTCTGAAAAGTTCAGTAAAAAATCAATAAGCCTATTAGACTAGGCTAAAAAAAAAAAAAAAAAGACAAAGCACACAAATTACTGATATCAGTAATGTGTTCATAAAAAGCCCATAAGAAGCTCATACCTACCCTATGGACATTGAAAGATACCTACCCTATGGACATTGAAAGATTAACCAAGGACTACTACTATAAATAACTCTAAATCCACATATCTGATACCTAGATGAAATGGACCAATCCTCAAAACTCAGATTCTTTGGAACTCTTAAGATGAAACAGACAAGGGACAGGGCAGCTCAGTGGCACAGCGCGCGCTCAGTGTATGTCAAGGCCCTGAATTCATCTCCAGCACTGCAAAAAAGTAAAGTAGAAAATCTGAAGAGGCATGTGTCTCCTAAAGAAACTACAGTAGAAGCACCATGCTCAGATAAGCTCGCTGGTAAATATTATCAAATACTTAAGGAAAAAAAAATCATGCCAACTCTCTACAATCTCCTTCAGAAAATACAGGCAGAGGAGATGCTCCTATCATATGCTAACACTCACATCTAGCAAGAGCATTAGCAGAAAACTGGGCTGGGCATGGTGGCACATATCTATAACCCCAGCACTCAGGAGGCTGAGGCAGGAGGATTGCCATGAGTTCAAGGCCAGCCTGGGCTACACAGTGAGTTCAAGGTCAGTTTGTACCACATGGAGGAGGGGGGCTGTCTCAATGACTGCCCCCCCAAAATTACCAGAAAACTATAGATCAACATCTCTCATGTACATAGACGTAAAAACCATAAACAAATATTAGCACATCAAATATACTAATGCACAAAAAGTACTAAACAACCCTGAGTGAGATTTAATCCCAGCTAGGATTAAATGGCTCTTTCAACATTAAAAGACCTTAAGTATAATCCATCACATCAACAGGCTAAAGGGAAAAAAAAAGTAACATAGTCACAGCAATCAACAGAAAAGCATCTGACAAAATCTAATGCCAATTCATAAAGGGAAAAACAAAAAAAAAAACTAGCAAACTAGGAGTAGAGGGAACACTCTCAACTTAATAAAGAGTATCTATAAAAAAGCTTACAGTTACTATCATACTGCACACAAATTTCCCATTAAAATAAAGAACAAAGTAAGAGGAGCTCCTCTCACTATTCCATAGGGCAGGATTAGCTAAAATGCTCTGAACTGGAAGATCATGCAATAAAACATGGAAGGAAATAACAAGTACACGGACAGACAAGGAAGAAACAAACTGCCTATGCAGGTGAAATGACAACATACAAATAAATACACCAAAAACTCTGTGAACCAATAATTACAGTAAAGTTATAAGATACAGAGTTCATATACACAAGTCAATCCTGCCTCAGCAGTAAGGAATGAATGGAACTGGAAATCACACTATCTTTGTCATTGTCACTTTTCCTGTCTCAGAGATATAACATCCAATACCCACTCCTTCAAGGAAGAGAGGTGTATTCTGGCTGTTTCACAGTTACCCATCCATGGCTGATGGGTTCCAATGCAGAAACGAAATGGTGGAAGGGCCTACATTTGAGGACAGCTGGACAGTGTCCAGGAAGCAGAGAGAGGGGAAGAGCCAGGGAAGGAGACACACCTTTCTAAATTACACCCTCAAGTGAACAGCCCCAACTGCCCCAGGTCCTAACAACACACTCCAATGTTCAACACATGGGCACACAAATCTAGCAATGAGTACAGTGTCCTCATGATCCAGTTGCCTGCTAGACACCCAGCCCAAACACCTCAGAATTTGGGGGGTCATTCTCAGTCTACCATAACAACCTTTAGGTTGGTACTCTTCAGAAATGAAATACCTGAGTGTAGTTCTAATAAGATCTATATGAGCAAATTTTAAAAAAATCTTATACAACAAATTAAGGATATAAGAAATGGAGAACTATTCTATAATCCCACATGGGCAACTCAGTAGATGAAGAACCAGTAACACTGATACCACTCAATTTCAAGACTGACTACAAAATCAGAGTAATCACGACTGTATGGGCTATGAAACAATTAACAAAGACATCAGTGAAACAGAAGAGAGCACCACGATAGACATCTACATAAGTAAAGTCACAACTGATATTTAACAAACCTGTAAAAGCAATACAACAGAGAAAAAAGTTAACAAATTATATTGAAACAACTGGATATGCACATGCAATAAAAAAAGCCTAGAATCAGACTTTATGTTCTTTATAAAAATAAACTCAAAATAAACCAGAATTTAATGCAAAATTCCAAAGTGTAGAAATTTATGACATATGAGAAAATTTGGATCTTGAATATGGTGATGATCTTTTAGAAATGATGATCTTTTAGTACTATCAATGAAAATTGAAAACTGCTCCTCAAAAGGTACAATGACACTCTCAAGATACTGGAAAGCTCAGGAACAGATCGAAAGAATTATTTGGAAGTCAGATACAATACAGTATATCTAAAATATATAAAGAACTTTCTTAAACCCCACAGTTAAAAAAAATGATTAGAAAATGGGTAGAAGACTTTAACAAATACAAGCATATGAAAGACACTCCACCTCATGTCAGCAGTGAAATGCAAATTAAAAACAATGAGATACCACCACATACTTATTAGAATGGCCCAAAACCATAAAACTGATAATGCTAAATGCTGGTGAGGATTTGTAGAGCAATATTAATTCTCATTCATTGCTGCTGAAAATGCAAACTGGTACAGTTATACCTGCAGGCATTTTGGCTGTCTCTTCACAGAACTAAGCAATTTACAATACCAGAAGTCACATTCCTTGGCATTTACTCAAAAGCCAAAAATGTATGTATACACAAAAATGTGCAAATGGATGTACATAGCAAGGTTTTTTTTTTTTTTTTTTTTTGGTACTGGGGATTGAACTCATGACTGCCTGCTTACAAAGCAGGCGCTTAAGCCACTGAGCTAAATCCCCAGCCCACATAGCAAGTTTTATTCCTACCTGCAAAAACTTGGATATAAGCCAAATGTCTTTCAATAAATGAGCGGACAACACCAAGAAGAAACTCCAGTGTAAACTCTGGATTCTGGATGAATGCTACTTGTCGGTGGAGGCTGGTCAGCTCTAACACACACACCACTCTGGTCGAGAATGCTGACAATGGGCAGGTGGGCAAGCACAGGGCAGAGGGCTTATTTTACTATGAAACTACCTACTATTTTATAGCAAAGAAAAAAATGCTAATAGTAAATTCCAAAGGTAGAATTTACAAATGATTCAGAAATTTTTCTAGATATAGTCCCCCAAAATAGAAGGACAATCTCCAAGAGACGTCCGAACACTCAAGTTTATTGCAGCATTTTTCATAATAGAAAAGTACAAGCAGTGGAAGTGACCTACATGTCTATCAGTAAATGGCTGGATAATGAAAAAAGTGGTACATAAATACAGTAAAATGAATTCAACCTCAAAAAAACAAAGTCTATAATATCCTGTAATATAAATCAACTTTAAGAACATTGTGCTTGGGAAATAAAGCCAATCAGAGGACAAGTACTTCACGCTTCTACTTACATGAAGTATCTCACATTTTAGAAAAAGAATGGAATTTGCCAAGGGATAGGAGGAAGAAAAACAAAAAGGCGGCAATTGTTCAAATTGTACTGGTTTTGTCTAACAAGATGAAAAGTTCTAGAGATCAGCTGCACACAATAATGTGAGGACAGCTGACCCTGGAGAACTGTATGCTAAAAATCACATGTGAAATTTTGTTTTTAGTTCAATTTTTAAAAAAGCATTTGTAGTTTATTCCTTGCAAAAATAAATCTAGAAAATCTGTTTTCTGCTAATTATAATGTGTCTATGGTGCTCTGGAGAAAGAGCATGGGAAACACTGTTATTTTTCAATTTCTTGTGTCTGAACAGTACATGTCAGGAATTAGGGAAGGTAGGGGACTGAAGGTCAGTCAGCAGTGGGTCCTAGGACATGTCTCAAACAGAAGAAAAAGATAAATGGCGGAAACAAGTTTCAGAAAATAAGCAATCACCCAAAGATTATAACTTACGGTATGCCTTTTCATTAAGGTTTCGAAAGGAGACCTTCCGGTTGACATATTCACAGCCGTGGGAAGCAGTGTGGAGCACTGGTGATCATATTACGAATACAGTGGCTGGGACACAGAAGTGCTCCGGAGTAAGGAGTTTACCATAAACAGAGACAGCAACACATCTAGAGCAGACTTAATAAACGGCCTGAGTGCAGGTACCAGTTTTCACTAAGAAGTGACTGTGAGCGTACTTAATAAAGATAGAAAAAAGAGGACTAGTCAGAAGGCACAAACTTCAAAGACGCAAAGTTTTTAGGTGGAAGGAAAAAATCTGAAAACGAAAAAGCAAAAACAGTCAGAAGCTATAGAGAACAAGAATACAGTGATGGGGAAAATTAAGGGTCTAGGGTTTACTGAGCCCATAACCCAGCTCCTGTGTCTGGGAATGCAAAAACCACTCTGGACAAGTCACCATCTCTCACTACAGTACTTACTTTACCTATCTTTTTGAGAAATAGAGACTTTTTAGAAACTGCTGATTTCTACCTTTTGTGACAGTATTTCTTGGTTTCTTCCTTCTCTTCATTATTTCAGAGACTTACCATCCAACCCTAGAAATATTTTCACTTCCTGGTAGATTAGGTTTTTTTCTTTTAAATTTCTCTTTGGGAAGTTTCATTGTATTGCAATGTTTGACAATCAAATGATTGCCAGTGTCTACTCCAGTACAGATCAAACTCTGCCGCAGACTTCAGGATCTAGTACCTATCTTCAAGTTCTCAGGATATATAAATATTCCTTCAGAGACTGAAGTTTGAAAGAGAAAGCCAAATGATTTTAATATCCTAAGAATGCCTGTAGGGGTATGCCAACATAAAGAAAGGCTACTCAGTAGACAGGAAACACAAAAGATAAATAGCTAAAGACACAAAGGGTGGAAAGAATGTTTCAAAGGAAAATGTGTGACTGAAGAAACAGAAGCCTGAGAACAAGGTACTATAGGACAAAGGTAATCAGTTCAAAGAGCCTAAAATTCAAGGAAATGTTTATGAAACACGCTAAAATGAAAATGACAGAGAAGCCAATCATGGGAAATTTTGCGAGACAAGTTTCTGATTTCAGCCAACAAGGGAATTTAAAAGTCAGTAACTTTCTCCTTATAAAAATGTACAGAACCATCCTCATGCCAAAAATGTCCCCAGACTCATAAAACACTAGATAAAAAATAATACACTTAATCACTAACAAGTTTTAAGCACATAAATGACTAACAGAATTTCTGTTTATAATATTTCATTATCTAAACGGGGACTAAAGCAGGCAAAATTGGAAGTATGCAATTTACATTGGGATGGCTACTGTAGAAGTTCCAGGCAAAGAATGAAGTAGTAGGAACTATGAAGAGGAGGAAACTGGCACAGAAATACTTTACAGTTTACAGTAGGAATATGAGTAGGAAGAGCTAGAGACAGTTTTCAGGTATAAGATATTAGTACAAAAAACAAACATTTACTAAGTGACTTACTCTTTCATTTAATCTTCATAATTACTCTAGGAGAGATATGGTAGGAAGAAATTAAGAATCTTGCGAATCAAAGGTTTGCTTTTTCAATTAAGGTGGTAGAACAGCATCCCTTTTATATTTATCAACCGCTTCTGCTTAAACTATTTCCACTAGTATTCCCTAAAGTCATTTTGTGGGGAGTGAAATAAGAAATAAATGAGTAAAATTCAAAATTCATTCTAATTCTAAAGACTTTTCCTTAGATAACCTTAACAGGATAAGTAGGTTTTACTCACTCTTCCTTCCAAGAAGACTCAAAGGCAGTTCATTCATTCACTCCTTCCCACCATGAAACAGAAGCAGGTTTCCTCACATTGAAGAGAGAAGGTACAGGTTTCCAGGATGGTGGCAGGAAAGTGGACAGACTGAGTCATGTCATTTTCATGTCGGTCAGAAGACCAAGCACTTTAACACTGGGCAAAGGTATTTCTCAATCTGGTCTCAGCTTTCTTACTTATGGCTACATTTTTCATACCTCCTCCCATCATCTGACCCCTATTCCAACAATACTGAATCGTCTACAGTTCTGTGGACTTGCTTGGATTTGTTGCCTGGCAATACATCTCAGAACAGTTATTTTTCTTGCCTAGAACACAATCCTTAATCACCCCCAATCACCCTGGAGGTCTCAGCTTAGATCGCTTGAAGATAATTAGGTATCCTTCTTCTATGCTCCCACAGTAACCTGAACCTACTCTTTTACTCCTATATTTACCTTATTATATCTATCTAATTTTTAAATGGCACATAATATGATAACTTGTTACTGTATCCTCTAAACATAGAAAACTGCAGAGCCTCAATAAAGATTCTTTGATTTCTTCTCTAACACCATCCAGATAGGTAACTGTCAGTTAACTGTACCTTTTGCAAGTTATTTGACATTACAGGGAAACAGATTTCAAAATACGTCCCAGTTTCTCGGGTTTATCACAAACCTGCCTATACACAAAAAGGCTTGCAAAGGCTCAACTGAAGACTATAATGACAACAGAAAACTTTAAAAACAGAGGAACCACTTATGTGATTAAAGATACTTCCTTTACTTCTAAAAGAGGTATTCTGAGATGTTACTTGGTTCATACATGTTTATATAAAAATACACTCAAGTTAGAGAAGTCACGTAAAAACTAAAACAATCCAAGCTCCATCACTATGGTCTGCTATGATGAACAGGCTCAGTTCTTTTACCAAAACTCATGTGCAACATGGAACACAGTGACTTAACAAGGGGCAAGTATCTGGAATGTCAAATGTCATTATTCACATTCTGTACACTGTTGATTTACACATTAGCTGATGCTAAAAAATTTCCCCTTACATTTCTGCAAGGTGGTTAAAAAGGTAGAGACATTTTGCATAAACTTCGTATCTCCATTCTTTCATGTAATATTCATTGACTACCTACTATTGTATGCCTGTCTAGGCTAACATTCAAGTGGTAAAGAAGCAAAATGACAAATCAACATGAAATAAGCCAACAAACTGTATGAAGAAAAATATAGAAAGGTAAGAGGAACTGAGATGACAGGACATGACCATTTTCTGATGAAGTTGTTCAGAGAAAGCTTATCTGCAAAAGCATTATTTAAGATTTCTGAAACAAGTGAACAATGAAACCATGTGGACAGCACAAACAAGGGGCAAACGTAACAGGTATAAGCTTTAAGAACACAAAACCAGTGTGAGCAGAGATGAAGAAGAGACCTATAAAGGATACCTGCAGTAAAAGAGTCAGTTCATATACAGCCATGTAGATTTGTAGGTATTACTTTAAGAAAGGAAGGAAGTAATATAATTTATCTTAAATTTTAAGAAGACCATTCTGGCTATTATACCAGAAGAATACCATGAAAAAGACTATTAAAAAAGAATTTCATTTTTTTGGCAAAAGATGATGGCCTTAATCAGGGCAACAGAGGCAGAAATGGTAAAGTGGTTGAAATATGGATATTTTGCAAGTGGAGTTAAACAGATTTTTTAAGCTGCTACTGACTGACATGGTGAGACAATAAGAGAAGTAGTTGAGAGGATGAAAATCAAGATCTCTGCTTTGGATTATTTAACTGGCCTGTTTTAGACTTATCAACTCCAAGAAGCAGTCATCCAACTGTTGGATAAATAAACCTTCAATGCAGAGGGTCTGTCAGTGTTGGACATGGATCTATGAGAGTTGTAAGGATACAGATAATAAAGTTCTTACCTGGAGAGAAAGGATAAAGATGGCCTTAGGACTGGTCTGGGACATTCCAACATTTAGAGTAAACTGAGGATTTATTTAAACAATCTTGCTTTTAATGAGCCATAAATCACTTGATACATTTACCCTTGCTCCATTTATAGTAATATACCTGAAAATATAGCCTTAATGTTAGAGATAGGAGTAGGAAGTAATCACTAAACATGAGAAATCTGAAGTTACAGAGAAACTGCTTTGAAATCATTAAGAAAATTAAGAAGTCTAAATACATACAAAAATACTACCACATAGTATTTATAAATTTAAATACAATCCAGGCAAAATAAACATATGATCAAATAAAAAGATCATATATTTACATTATTCTATTGTTTGTTCTATTTCTAAGCTGAACTACAAAGAGTATCCAGATGTTAAAAAAGTTTTGCTATGCTTTTCAGCATATAAGGAAATGGAAACACTAAGAATCCCTTAAAAACAGGCATGGATTCTATACATAAATTACTATCTTAAATAAACTCAAAGTAGTGCCTTTATTATATTTAAAGGGCACTCATGATAGATCAAATGCAAAAATGTACTGAAGTGCCAAAAGAAATCCAACTTTAATAAACGTGGGATGCTGTCATTAACAAATCAACCTCCTTAATTCTTATTTAAAACCAAGAATATTTCATAGCCTATTTTGTAAATTAAGCTATCATCCTGGGAAATCTAACTTGCTGTTATAGCCTACTTCAACATAGTCTGTTAAACAGTAAGAAGAGTTTGGTCACTCAACCTAGCCTTAGCGTAGAAATTCACATTAAACCCTGTGATAAATACCCTATCATGCCTCATAAGATCATCATCGTTAGCTTTTAAGACCCATTCAAGTTTCCTTTATTCTTTCCCATTCTTTACCCTTAACATACCCTCTTCTAATATTCCACCAGGTTCTCTAGAAGCCCACTTAATACATGTTATCCCTTGTTAAGTAACAGCTCTTAAATCTCTGATTTCACTAAATCCTGGCTCTTTCTCAAAGGCATTGCTTTATCCTGCAACCCTTTTATGTAAGATGTCAAGACTCCTAAAACCTGTAAGTTTACAATCACTTTTCTAAATTCTCTTAATTAAAAACAGCATCTACTGCCCCAAACAAAACAAAAAACAACTTAGAATTTCACTCATATAATATACCCGAATGCCATACTGCTTTTTTTTTTCTGTTCCGATAAATTATACTAAAAGGCTCTATTTTATCTCTCCCTGCCTCATGACATCATTGGTAAGGAGACTTTACAATGTCTGCTTGCATGATCTGTTTAAATACTCTGCTCTTCCAAAATATCTGCCTTTCTTAATTTGAAAGACCTTTGCTTACATTTATTTTAACTTATTACTCCTCTATCTTAGGCATATTAAACATTCAATCTCTGATCAGTATCAGCTCATCCATCCTTCCAAGGCTCTACTCACACCAATCTTTTTGACATGTCAAGACATCTTCTTTCAAACTTATTTTTAATTGACAAGAACTGTATGTTTTGAAATATGCATACATTGTGGAATGGCTATATTAAGCTGATTAGTATATGAAATACCTCACATACATAGCATTTTAGTGGTAAGAAACTTTAAAATATACTTTCTTAGCAATTTCTAAGACATTATTTACTGCAATCACCATGCTGTACAACAGATACCTTAACTTCAATCTAACAATTCTCTGATCACCATCTCTGCAGCCCATGGTAACCGATATTCTTCTACTTCTACAACATCAACATTTTACATTCCACATGTAAGTGATATCATGAAGTATTTGTGTGTGTGTGTGTCTGGCTTATTTAACTTAACATACTAACCTATCTATCTTGTCAGAGATGAGAGGATTTCATTCTGACCAAATGGTATTCTGCTGGCATATGTATCATGTATCCACACATCCACTGAATAGTAAATTTAATTGTATTCTGACTGTTGTGAATAATTGTTGCAATGAAAAAGAGTGTAGATATCCTTTAACTCTATAGTCAGTGTGGTAACTGAATCATGGTAGTAGTATTTTAATGTTTTGCAACAGTGAGGTTGCTAAATCATGGCAGCTCTATTCACAATTTTTTGAGGAACTTCAATACTCCCCCCATCACTATGCTAAATTTACATTCTCACAAACTATGTGCAAAAAGTTTTCTCCACATCCGCAGCAACACTGATGTTAATTTTTTATAATAACCACTCTAACAGGTATGAGATCATGTCTTATTCCTAATGACTGGAGAAGTCAGCGACTTTTAAATTTTATCAGCTGGTCACCTGAATGACTTCTGAGAAACTCTCCTCAGAGCTCTTGCCCATTTCTTAACTGGCATATTTGCCAGCACTGAGTTGTTTAAACTGCTTATACATTTTAGATACTGGCTTCTTCTCAGATATGTGGCTTGCAAATGCTTTGTTTCACTCTCTTGGATGTCGCCTCTTGGCTTGACTGAATACAACCCTGGCTTGCACAGAAGCTCTGTAGTGTGCTGTGATCCCATTTGTCCATTTTTGCTTTTGCTGCCTGTGTGCTGGGGACATGGCCAAAAGAAACTGCACTGCCAACAGCAATATTAACAAGCTTTTCCTTGTCATTTTCTAGTTCTTTTACAAATTCACATGTCACATTTATATTTTGAAATCATTTTGAGTTGAGTTCTGTATAGGGTATGAGTTAAGGACTGAATTTCATTCTTCTCCATGTGGATACCCAGTTTTCTAAAGATCATCTACTGACAGATTATCCTTCCCCTTTATATGCTCTTAGCACCTTTGTCAAAAAAGTCAACAGCATATGATTTTATTATATTGCATCTCTATGTATGTTCTTCTGCCATGCCTGATTATTATATCTTTGGTGGTATATTTTCAATCAGGTAGTTTAATGCCTCCATCTTTTTTTAAATTCAAGATTGCCATGGCTAGTCAATGGCTCTGTGATTTTCATAGAAATTTTAGAATTGTTTTTTGCCTGTGAAAAAATAATACTGGAAATCTCCTCCTCCTAAACAGAAGATTGAATTTAGGATTGAGCCACCATGTCATTTCTTTTTTGGAGACCTGGTCTCATTAAGAACTAGGCTATCCTGGACTAAGGTCAAACTTGGGCATTCTCCTGCTTCAGCCTCCCAGAAACTGTACTGACACTATGTATGCAAAATCCCAACTTAGTTTTGTGGTTCTTTTATTATTTTTCTATTCTCCATTTCACTTATTTCTGCTTTGTTATTTTTACTTTCATCAACTAACTTCAGAATTTTTCTAATTCTTTTTGTGGGTACAATATTAGATTTGTTTGAGATCTTTCTTTCTTTTTGATGCAGACATTTATTATTATCAAGGTTCCATCCTAGAAATGTTTGTGCTGCAACTCATCACTTCGGTGTTTCCATTTTTGTCTCAGGACATATTTTAATTTTTTTTGATCCACTAGTTTTTCACAAGCATGCTGTTTAACTTTTATATATGCAAATTTTCTGAAATTCATATTATGAATATCTGATGTTGTATCATTGTAACTGGAAAACATACCTGATTATGATTTCAATCTACTTAAATTTGTTAAGGCTTGACTTGTGGCCTAGCACATGATCTATCCAACAGAAATGTCCCATGATCTCTTGAAAATAATGTGTCTTGACACTGCTGGATGGAATGCTCTACAGCAAACCCTCAAGTTATGACCAGACTGACAAATGAACAACTTGTGTTGTGACTTAAATTTTAGTTTCAACTTACAACCAGTCTTGAGCTTATGACCCAAATGTTGGCCGTTTGTACTTTCAGATGGTACAGATTTAACCCTTAAAGAGTTCTAGAAAGAACAATTCAGTATCCTTCCCCTACGGGGCTCACAGAGAAACTCTAAGCCAGTGTCTCTCTCAGGACACTGGGACCTGCCTGCACGCAGCAGACACTCCGAAGGCTGTGTAGGGAAGCCTGAACCGTGAGCGGACAGTCTCCGTTACAGCCAGCCCTCAGGAGCAAACTGAGTCCACAAGCCAAGCTCCACTGTAGGTGCCACACACCGCCGTGCACTGAAGTGTGGTGTAACCGCTGGAGCACAAGACTCATTCTGTCATCAAGGCATGTAAAAGGGAGTTTGACCCAAGTATGCTCCGGAATATTTCTAATGATGAGTTACTGATTTTAGGAGCTTTATTACATTAAACAAGTACTTAATAGGAAAGAAATCACAAAAATATTTGAATTTTTAATATTTATTGTTTACAAAAAGCATCAAAATTATCAACATCAACTGGTTCTTGGCGTAAAAAGTCTACAAAAGAAAATCAGAAATAAATTTCCACATGAACTACAATGAAAACAGCAACAGCACACTACAAAATAATCTTTTCTTCAATTATTAAATGTAAGACACTGCACATATGACAACAGCACATTCCATACATGCATCGCTTACACTGACAGCACGTTTCTTGGCTTTCCTGGCCTTTCTGTAGGACATACTTGACATCTCACTGGTCTTGCTGTTTTGTCAGGAGGTTATTATATCATAGTTAACAGGAACATAAAATATCAATCATATAAATTCTTAACATGTATATGTTTAGGATGGACATCAACATTTTCACATCAAATGTATACTTGCTTACAAAAGCTAAAAGGTAACAGAAATTCCCATATGAACTATGAAGAAAACTTTGCTACAACCGTCACACCCAAGACAGTCTTCACACATGACAAATGCATGTTCCATGCACACATCTCGCTTACACTGACAGCATTTGTGCTTAGCTTTCCTTTCCAATGTGAAAGGAAAGTCTTATCATCTCCTGTTTTGTCACCTCTTCCTGTTTTGTCAGAAGCTTGCTCTATACTGTACAACATGCACTTAGTAGGGAAATAAGGTATCAGTAAAATGCAACATCAAATATGTAGTAAGTGCTTAAAATGGGTATCAACATTTTCCTATCAGCTGTTTACTTCCTTACAAAACCTACAATATAACATCAAAAACCTATGTGAACTGCAGAGTAAACACAAATAAAAGTCTACCACAGAAATAAGCTCCGCTTTAACTGTCACATCCACTGTGTCTTCACACGACAACTGCATGTTCACACATGCCAACTGCAAATACTGCTTACATCGATAGCGCGGGGGTCTTCCTTTCCTGTACTTTCTTGTAGGGCACAGCTGATATCTTTTTGGTCTTTGTGATGCTGGGCCTGCCTGTTCATCTGTCAACTCACCAGTGTGCGCCGAAATTTTTTTTGTGCAGTTCCCCAAGGAGAAACACTTTGATTTTCCTCTGCTGTAAATGATCTCTCACATGCCTCAGTCTCATTTCTCTACGAAAATTTCTTTGTGATATTTTGCACTTTTATTTTCTTTGTAAACTGTTTATGCAACGTATTTTAAAATACCACCACTGGCCAATACTTTAAGTGACATCATATTTGCTGCATAACTCATCAAAAACATCTATTCCACATTCAGTTTTGTTGTTGAAAAGTTTCCATCTCAGGCTTCCATTTGGTGGAGGTTTCCCTATCATTATTTCTATCATAGTGAAATGTTGACATCAGCAGTACCAGTTTGTTTTTCTTTGCTATGTATGAGGCCAATGTTATATCATTCTGAAATTCAAAGATTGAACTAAACAATGGGTTTACTGGACCAGGCCTAAGCCTTGAGGGTTAAGTCTGATGTTCCCATAGTGATTTTCTTACTGGATAATATAGACAATGCTTAGAGTAGGGTATTGAAGGTTCCAATTATTACTATGTTACAGTCTATCCTTTAAGATTTATTAATATTTGCTTATATAGTAGGTACTTTTTAGGTACTCTTAAAGTTGAGTGTCTGTTTGTTTACAACTGTTATATCTTCTTGATAAACTGACTCCTTTGTCATGACATAATGGCCTTTTTATTGTTTTCTATTTTTTATTTTGTATCTCCTGTTATCTAAACACAACTATTCTTGCTTTCTCATTCCACATAATATCTTTTGAGTTTGAATTTACGTGTGTTCTTAATGATAAAGCAAGTCTCAGGTAGGCAGCATCTATGGTAGTTGATTCTTATTTTATTAGCCAGGCTTTGTGTTTTGGAGAATTTAATCTATTTACATACAGGTCAATTACTGGTAGATAACAAAGTACTACTGTCATTTTGTAAAGAGTTTTTTGGCTGTTTTATCCTTGTCTTCTTCTTTTTATGGGTTCTTTCATGGCTGCGTTATTTTCTACTGGTATCTGTTTAGTTGATTGTTCTTAGTATATGTGTGTGTGTGTGTGTGTGTGTGTTACGGAGACTGCACCCAGGGACTTCCACTGGGTTATATCCCTGGCCCTTTAAAAAATTGTCCTGAGACAGGATCTCATGATTTGCTAAGTTGTATACTTTTTTTTTTTGCTGTTGCTAAGTTGTATGTTTTTTTGTTTTTGTTTTCGATAAGTTGTATTCTGAGTTGAGTCTGTGTATTTACATTTATGACAGTTTTATACTGAGTTCTCATGTTACTGACATGCTTTAAGAACTCTCCTCCTAAGCCAGGTCTAATAATAAATTCTTTCCTCTTTCATTTCTCTCTGAAGCTTTCACTTGTCCATCATTTCTTAAGGTAAGCTTTGCCAGATAAATTACTCTTGCCTGATAGTTTTTTGATGAAGTCATTAAACATTTCTTCTTTGGAAGTTGTTTCACAAAATCCTATGTTTCTCATTCCTTTAATATCACCTGTTATATTTTCAAGTAATTTATCTCATGCTCATATGGCTTTTGTACTTGATCAATGTGGCTGCTGATGCTCTTACCTACATTTTTCATTTCATTCATCATATTTTTCAGCTTCTGAGTTTGCAATTTTTTTAAAAACTGACTTCAATCTTTTGCTTAAATATCTCATTGTAGTTCTTTATTGTTTTCTTGATTTCATGGGATGACTTTTCTATACCTTTTAAAACTTCACTCAGATTCCTTCAATTACTTTGAATTCCTTGTCAGGCAACATGTAAATGTTCACTTCTTTAGGAGCAGTTATTGGTTCCTTATTTTGTTCCTTTTGTGGTATCAGGTTTCTGACTGTTCTTGATCTTTGCAGCCATGCATTAATGTCTGCACATTTGAAGAAATAGGAACTTACTCCAGTCTATGCAGTTGGCTCTATCTGGGAAAAAAATTCACCAGCTAATCTATCCTTAGATTTTAAGCATGCCATCTGGTGGTCTATGGATAGGACTGTCACTTGCGTTCTTGAGGAGGAGAGTCTGGTTCCTAGGTCAGCATAAGAAGGCCTGGAGCCTGTGTCTACAAGGCTGGAAACGAAGCCTAGATCCACTGTGGTGCACCTACTGGCTGGGCCTACAGGGAGACCTGGAGTCTTTATTCATAGAGGGCTAGGTATGACGCTCAAATTGACAAGACCTAACCTGGAATGGGGGTGGGTCCAGAACTTGAGTACACAGAAGGCAGTGAGTCAGGTACAAGAACGGACCTAGAACCAGGGTACAGTGGGACAAGCATTAAGCCTGAGACCACAGAGGCTGACTTGGAGCTTCAGTCTACAAGGGAGGTCCCAGAGCCTCAGTAAGTAGGTGTGAAACTGGTAAGAGCGTCTACTGGGAAGGGTCTGCACTCTGGATCCAGCAGAACCTGGAGTCTCACAGAATGGCCTAAAGTTTGGGCCTGGTCTGGTTCATAGGCAAATGAATAGCTTGGCTCCAGAGGAGCCAGCCTGAGGCTGGATATAGGGGTGCTGCCTACAGGCAAGAGTTCATAAACTTATGTCCTGAAGCCATAGAGGCTGACCCAACACCAGAGTCCACAGGGTGATCCTGGACCCTGGATTCAAGGGGGAGAGCCAAACACAGGAGTCTATTAAGACAGGAATGACCCCTGGGCTTGCTGTAGTATGGAATCATACTACAGCCAGAGTATGGAGCTGTAGGGAATGGTATGGCTCTAGGCAAGCCTGAAGCTCAGAGTTACGGTATCTGGTCTGGCATTGAGGTGGTCATGGAAACCTTCTGTGCGTACCAGACTGCGTACCAGACTGCGTACCAGACTGCAGTCAGTAGTCAAGGAGCCTGTTGGCTTTAACTTGGGCAATTTTAGCATTGGGGTTCATGACAAAGTCCAGTGTTAACCTCCTTCTCCCAAGAACAGTGTGTTTATTCATACTGGCTGCTCAATGCTGAGGTAGAGGTGGCACTGATGATGTACAACTGGCATATTCTCTCATTTCCTTGTGTGTTTTTTGTCAATGGGTAGTTGTTCAAATTGATGCTTCTGCAGCAGGGTAAGTGCTGTGAAACCATGTCCTATCATCTGGACCTCATGACAAGGCTTCCTGTTAATAACCCAACATACTGGGGCTAGCACCACCATCTTTCCAACTATGGCCAGCATCAACAGCGTATCAGTTCAACACTTCTGTGTCAATAGCCTATACACAGGCCACTGTGCAAAGCTCTGGCCGACCTACCTTGCTGATACTCAAGCTAGAATACCATAATCTCTGGCTGCTAAAGAAAAGTCTTTAAATTTCAAGTGTGATAAACTTTGTAACCTGAGCTAGCCATTCAGCACATAAAACTTTCAACATTCTTTGGTCTACTTCTTCATCCATAGCACTGAATAACTTGGTAGATTTTCAGTATTCAACTCCTCAAAATGAATCCTCTATTAATTGTAGTGTTCCAAAAATTTTTTTACAAAAAATTTCATAAAACGTTACATTGTCATTCAACTACAATGAAATGCCTACCACCTTATAGCCATTCCAATAACTACTATCAAAAAATAAAAATAAACATAAACATAAATAAATGGTTGCAAAGATGTAAAACTGGAATCCTTGTACACTGTTGGTGAGACTATAAAATGGCATAGAAACGGTGGCAATCAGTCTAACAGTTTCTCAAAAACAGTTTTTACATGTGATTCAGTAATTTCACCGCTGAGTATACATCCTAAAGAATCTAAGGTCTTAAAGCATATACCAACCATTGCTAATACATAAAAATAACTCAAGTGTCCATTAACAGATAACTGAGTAAGCAAAACATGATATATAATGCAGTTAAGTTACTACTGACTCTAAAAAAAGGAAGAAAATTCTGGCACGTGCTACAATATGGATGATCCCTGAGGACTAAAGCCAATCACCACAAAGATAACTAGAATATAACCGCAGGTACATGAGGTACTTAAATTTATCAAAACATCAAAATCAGAAAGGAGAATGCTGGTTGCCAGGAGCAATAAAAATGGACAGTTATCTTTTAATGAGTACAGAATTTCAGTACTACTAAATGAGTTCTCACAATGACTGTACAATATTATCATCCATAACATCACTGAAATGTACATTTATAATGGTAAAAATGTATTGTTTTATATATATGTGCGTGTGTATATACGCATGTATCTATGTATGGTTTTGTTTTGTTTGTACCAGGAATTGAACTTGCCAAGGAGGTGCTGTGCTACTGAGCTACAAGCCCGGCCCTGGTCACACATATTTTAAACATGCATTTTACAGTCCTTTATTGGAGATTCACTATGTACATAAGCATTTAAAAAAACTGCCTCTATTTTCAGAGAAGAAAACCTCAACCTTACCAGCCTCATCCACAAACACACTAATCTCATCTACCTTCATCCCTTTTTAATCTCAGAAGGGGGTCTCTGTTTATTTATGCTCAATTCCTATACCAGTATTTGTCCATCAAACTCTTATTATTCTAAAAAAAAATCTTTCTTTGATAATTATTACCTCTAATATCTTAAACTTCTTAAGTGTTTACAATCAATAACTAGGATTGTTAAAGCTGAAGCCCTGGTCACCCACTAGCGCAAGTTTCTCATCAAATATGTTCCTCTATAGCAAAAGTTATTAAACATATGTCCAGCAGGGTTAGTACTCGTTATTAAAGAAATTCTGTATGAGCTCCAAATCACTAAGACACAAGCCAAAACCTTTCACACAACATGCAAGGCCCTACTTAAGAGTTTTCCAACTATTAAGGCCTATCTTCATTTTCCTAATTTCTGGTCAATCAATCTAAAAGTCCTCAACTGCCTGCTGTTCTCTACATTCTGTATGCTGTTTCATAATTTGCTCATGCTTTTGTCTCAAAGAATCTCGGTCATGCTTCCAGCTGCCTAACTTCCAAGAACACTTTAGATGTAACTTATCCTTCCTCGCCCCCCCCACCTTCCCGCCATCTAGAGGAAGTTCCCACTACATATTGAGTGCTCTGGTACTTCTCTGTGCTTCCCTGTTCCCTGAGAATCACTCTACTTCAGTGACTGACAAAACGTGATTCTGCAGTTTTCACTCTGAGGAAGTACTGTAAACTTCTCCTAAGTAACAGCCAACTTCTCCTGTATCTGCAACATATGACCTGATGTCTTACGCACTGCAGGCTGAGAGACTGTAAACTCAACTTTTTCTTCCAGTCTTCTTATTTCCTCACAACTGCTAAGGGAGCAAAAAGACAAAAAGATTTCAAGAACACCCCAATGAGCTATCTAGTAGTTGCCATTCAATGACTTCTTGTCCAAATTTTAGAGACATTTAATAGGGGAAATGTAGGTATGTTCCTCTCTCAATATACATTTACATCATTACCTTCTTCTACCTGGAAATTATTTTCAAATAATGCATTTAAAGCAGTCTAGGGCAACTGAAAAGATACCACAGCCTCAAGCAAGTCATACTTACATTCGGCTAGCTTCAATGTCGTCAGACTGGGATTCTCCTGGTGATCTGTAAAATGTAAGTGAGGACAAGTTAGAAAAATATTCTATATGTCAAAAAGGGATAGACATGTAACTTAAGGAAAACATATTTGAAAACTAGATCTAAGCACTAACTAGAAGAATTTTAAAAATAATTAAAGATTTCAACATGAGAAAAAGTAGTCAGCTCAGATTGCCATACAACACATATTTTAAGGGCTGGACTAATAAACTCAATTTTTTTTTAAAGGCAATTACAAACACTCTACTCTTATACCAACAGAAAAACCAACATAATCCAAAATTACTCACACAGGCAAGTATATACAATAAAAAATATACAACTATGAAATTTTTTATTGCCAAGCATTTATTATCCACATCAGATGAAGTGGTATTCATATTCTCAAGCTTTAGATCAAGAGGCCAGCACACTGAAGCATGGGCAGACAAACTGAAGTATGGGCTGGCCAGCTGTTTCTGTCATTCCTTTAGGCACTGCCTCTGGTTGTTTTCACAAGAAAAAGAGAAGGGCTGAGTACCTGTGCCCACAAAACCTTATCTATTATATGGTCTTTAAGAAAAAGTTTGCCAACTGGTGCTCTAGTCAACTCAAACTAAAATCTACGCCTTGATGAATTCTGAACACTTCTATCAGATGTTCCATTCTGACCACAGTTATGTTGGTTTCAACAATGAAATCAAGTTTCCCTTAAAAAACATATTGGCAGGTTATGCTAACTGTCAAAAGTAGATCATCTGGGATATTAATGTTCTTCTCTGGAAAACTGTTAATTAACTTTAAATAGTTTTCAGCTTTTAAGAAAATTTTCTGAATATATTATAGCTGTCTCATATAGAAATACTCAAAATTCTAAAGAATTCTTCACTTCTATTTTAAGAGGTATGAATCAATTTTTCCTAACCCTCTCATATTGTTAAAAATAAACCTGTTACCTTCTTCATTCTTATAAGCAGCATTAGTTTTGTAACAGTTAATTTCAAAAGGAAAATCAATATAATACCTATTTCAAACAACTTCAAATTTCTAAAATGAGTTAAAAACAAGTTTAGGTGAAAAGCTAAATTTTCAAAGTGGCATACAAAGATGTGATTTGTGAACTTATCATTACCATTAGACTTCCAACAATTTTTGAAGAAAATCTTAAAATCAGACTCACTAGTTTGACGGAAATCTGTTTTCTAATTTCTTAGCTTAAAAAAAAATCTCTTTGTAAGACTTTCAAAAATAATCTCACTGCAATTCATTCAGATCACAAATCAAGAAGAAAAAGATTAAAAGTTTTAAAAGGCTCCAGCAGCTTAAATATTTTAGATCTTTGTAGCTATATTTTCAATTTTGCACAAAATTATTTAAGAACTAAAAACAAGGGCAAATTTGAGGTGGCAGTGAAACTAACACAAAACTGTTCTCCATCCTCTCCCCCAGGAAGCAAGCCAATCACCTCTAGGACATACCTGGTCTCCGCCAGACTTATGGGTAAATACCCCAAGAATGCTTCCAAATTTGTGCTGCCTACACAGAAGGGCAAAAAACTGCTGATAACCCCATGTATCAGCTGATACATTTTTGAAAGTGCAGCCCTCCAACATCTGCCTGAAGGAAGGCAGAGCTGGCTTGCAAAACAAAAAATAAACCTGCTGGCACTATGGGAAGAGAGATAGACTAGAAGCTTTAAAATAGGCAGCAAAAGATTCAAAATTAGCAGAGAGAGAAAAATGTGAGGATATGATGACAGGGAAAAAATATTACTAGAAAAAGGGAAGACACAGAAGAAGAAGGAAAACAAATCTAATCTCAGGAAGTACAAGCACAGTAAAGGTCTAAGATCCTAAATTGGGACAAGATTCAACAAATCATCAAAGGGTATCTGTATCTGTTTCCCTAAGCAAGAGAATGTGAATACCAGTATCAAAATGTCACCAAATGTTGGCAAATATCTGTTACTACTTAATGCTTACACATATTAAAGTGAGCTATTAATCTATGTAAGTCAAACCAAATCATTTAAAACAATTCAATCTAGAAGGACAAAAGAAGAAAGGATTGAAAAACTGTTATCCTAAAATAAATCTACCCTGGGTCACTGAGGCATACCAGATTTCTATACAAATTGTAAACTTTCTCAGTCAAGAGAAAAGTAAATATACACACAACTCCAGAAATACATTTCTTATAATAATAGTGCATATCTGAATAAATTCCTAGTCACTTGTTCATAGCTTATTTCTACATCACTGTAAATAAGTTAGCAAAAATATCCTAATGTTAAGATTCAAACTCTCTAAACTATGACACAGACATACATCTAATAATAGTTCCTATGTTTGTTTTTGCCTAGGAGCTAATTTATTCTCTGTTGCCAGTAAGCAAGAAATAAGACTTAGTACATGGCACTAACTTTACCAACTCAGAATATACACCAAAAGGGAAAAATCTCATTTTTAAAATGTTGCTGACTTAAGTTATCCTAAAATTTCCCAGAATAATAAATTGAAAAAAGGTGCTTTAAAACAAAAATATAACAAAGTAACATTAGAAAATAAAACATAAATCTTATTACTCGCATCTCAATGTTAAGTGTTGATTTGAAATGACAGAAAATAAGGGATCCCAAAAGGACACTGATCTGAGCACTGCAACATGAGCTAGCAAATTCAAATGGTGGCTCACTTCCAGCAACACTGGTGCAGCTTCTCCACTGGGTGAGCCACTCCTTTTAACGCCACTGTAACTTTCTAGGAGAGAAAAGTATACTAGTTTTATTAATGTTTCACACGTTTCTGGAGAGATATTTAAACTTCCACAACATAAAAGGCACACTGTAAAATGCATATTGAGAAACTGTTCGTATCTTTGCTGAAATACTTACGATCTCAGAAGTACGGAGTGGAAACAAGTATTTTAGGAAAGAAGTGAAGTGGAAAAATAGGTCGACTCTTAGGTCCTGTATTCTTAACAATATTTCTGCCAACTATACATTTTCTTCACTTTTTTATAGCATGTATTTCACTTTACAATGACAGCCTTTTAAAGGCTGTAACACAATATTCAAAATTACCTTTTACTAGCTGTGGCCATTCGGTGACATCAGGGTGATCACAGCTTTGAGTCACTGATTAAAAACAGGTTGTCACACGAGTCTAGCTGCTAACTTGATCTGATCGTAGGCTTAATATCTCTAATAAATTAAACAAATCTTCAGTTAGAACACTTTAGTATATAGACCCAATCACTGTTTAATCAATTATCTTAAAAGCTTCAAGTTAGGTGGCAATGAAAATTTTCTCGAAAGAATAATTATGATATGAAAGCTTTTACAAACTATTTTTCAGCATGATATTTTCTTAAAATGATCTCTTCACTTGAGAAAATATGGTATAAATATCCCTAACCCAAAAGTCCGAAACACTTAAAATCCGTAACTTTTTACAGTCATGTCAGCAACTCAGTTTTGGATTCTGGGACATTTCAGATTTTGGATTCTGGATTTTTGGATGAGGTACACTCAACCAGTGAGATCTACAAATATTCCAAAATCTGTAAAACTGACATCTGAAACATGTCCAATTCCAAGTGTTTCAGCTAAAGGACTTAAACTGTAATAATCCCTTGTATTTTTAATGTATAACTTAACAAAGCATTTTGGTTAACAGTATCTTGAATCTCAACATAACTATGTCCCTCCATAATTCGGGCAGCTATTTTAAGATTTAATAATAATAATAATAATAATAAGCCTCAGAGTGATTAATCAACTTGCCCAAGATTTTAGAATTAGTATTGAAATGAGAAAACCAAGATCTACTAACTTTCTACCTAAGAGAGGATTTTTGTTTTGTTTTGATTTAGTTTTGGTATGGTTTTATGATTTATATACACATAAATGACCAAGAATTTGGACTGTGGACTGAGACCTGACCATTATGTCAGTAGTTTAAATGGGACTAATTTAATCACAGGATTCTTAAACTGATGGAAAAAGCAATCACCAGGTAGCCAAACTCATAATGAAACAGTTTTATACAAACACACACCCAACCCAAAATCTAGTCCTACTTATTCTGATATTTAAATAGAGTCATCTAACAGCTAAAAGTTCTTGGGCACTGCACAAAAAAAAGTGTTCTGCTCTTAGTCACAAACCCATTACATTCTATTTTAGTAAAGAATACTGCAAAATATGAATGCGAGCTCCCTTAACAGAGTATTTTTTTCTCCCACACATGGTCTTAACCAAACTTTTCTGAGAAATGCAGATCACATTTAGTAGACCCCCTTAACCATACTGTAAGTTTGGCAAAGATATACATCTGAAATGTCCTAGATCATTTCATGTAACTAAATTTTCCACTCGTGACCAGGCCAAAACTGAGGCTTGAACTAAGGAAAGATAAGAAAATTAGGAGGGACAAAGACCCTTCAAAATTACTGTCTTCAAATAGACAAGCAGAGAAAGTAGTTTAACAGCATAGATTCAGAATCGAATATAAAATAGCAAGGTATATAAGAAAACCCTAAGAGGAGGAAAATAGCAAGGTATATAAGAAAACCCTAAGAGGAGGGTTAACACACCTATGCGTGAGCCCATACCTTTGTAGCTATAAATATAGGGCTCAAATCCAGATTCTGACTAGGCTTGGCCTGAGTTTAGGGAATCCCAACAAACAGGATCTATAATCCCTAGAAGAAAGAACTTCCTATCCTAGCTATCATAACTCCATGTCTCTTAATTAGGACTTGGGCACTGCTGAGGTAAGAACAGCAATGGCACTCCTAAACTGAACGGTGTGACAATGCAGATCGTTCTCTCTTGACTTCTCATGAGATTAATAGTGTGTGTGAATTTATACGATCCAAATAAATAGAACTTTCCAACTTCTAAACACAAAATTAAAAATGTTAAAAAAATCTTTAATTGGTTTATTGAATAACATATTTTGAAAATTACTAAGTCAAGTGCTCTCTTCCAGTTCCCTCTTTTATGAGGTCCAGTGCTCAATAGAAGACAAACAGGCTCCAAAGCCAGTCTGGATTCATGTCCCTGTTTAGTTACTGCTAGCCAGGAAATCTTGGGCAAGTTATTTAACCTCTCTGAGCCTCCATTTCCTTACAGATGGAATTAAAACAACAGTAGTATGGACTGTCATGAAGATGAACTAGCTAAGATCTAAACTGCTCACAAAAGCGTCGAGCATTTTATGTGCTCACAAATGGAAGCAATATTAACACCCAAGGCCTACAGCAAAATGCACCTCCTTGATCTTCTTCAGCACACGATTTTATATATGTCCCATAGCATAACAATCTCCTGAGAGTTCTTTCAGCACACTACTTGGATACTTCATACAGTCTACCTGTTAGCACTGTTATTTCCAAACTAGTACAATGCTTTAAAAACGACAGGTGTCCTAATTTGCTGCACACAACTGTCATTCTTACTGTGACATTAAGATAATTCATGCAATATGAATTTCAAAACATAAAACAGAAACATACCGTATGTCGCCAAACTTCTGAGGAGCTGGTGAATTCTAAAATCAGCCTCTTACAGATTTTTAACCTAAAATATAAAACAACCTCACTCAATTCTTTTCATATAGACAACTGGATAAACTTTTTAAAAACCACTAAAATTCATTATAAAATCAAAGCAAATTCACCTTCCATAATAATTATGAACACCCAAAACATATCAAAAGACAACTGCCCTGCTATTGTTGACACAGTGTATGGCAGGTGACTAGGCAGGCCCTGTGGCCCGTACGCTTTCAGCTGACAAACCATGTTTCCCTTTATAGGCACAAAACATAGTGCTGTCCATTTCATTATCTTCCCTAAAAACAGGCTAAAACTATATTAAAAACTGTTTCACTACATGCTTCCAGTCCCTTCTGATACTCAATTTTGTTTTTAATGAAATTTTATATGCTGAGTATCTGCTATGTAAAAATATGGATTATTTGCCTACTACCAGTCCTAGCATAACAACTACTAGAGGTTCCTTTGACCTCTGAATCTCAAACGTCAGGCTGTTGTATTAGAGAAAATGTACTTAAAAAGTACACAGAATGCCTTCCTAGCATATAACAGGTCCTAAACATACTGTCACAATGATCATACTTATATAAACCACTAAACAACTACCAAAACTTAATTCTTACCTCTCCAAAAAAAATTTATTCAGAAGCTTAAAAGCAAGAACCAAAATAATCTCTGTAAATTCTTAAGTCATTTGTAAACAATCGGCATTCCTCAGTGGAACAGGAATTAATGTCTTTTAATTCGTTCTTTTAAATCCACCCAGTATCCTAAAGCCAATGGAAGAAAACGAATACTGCATTATTTTTAATACAATTAACCAAATTTTAAGACTTCTAAGAACTGGATCTAAAACTTTGGTCTACAATGGAATCACCTGAGGAATATTAAAAAATGTACCCTTTTGGGCTCCACCCAGAGAGATTCCGATTCAGTGCATGAGGTGGGAGTAGTACATGAATCCGTGATTTAATATGCATTTGTGGGATCCACAGATCCCACTCCCATTGTACCTTTATATTTATACCCTTAACTGCACATTTTTTAAGCCTTTATCTCTGGAGCTATTAGTCTGCAATCGCCAGTTATCAAAGATAGACAATCATTTGAAAATCTCATTAGCACTTAAGGACAGTGTTTGTAAAACTAAACTCAAAAATTCAGTATACCTTGAGTATTCCTGATTTTGCTTTCTCATTTTTATTTAGCCTAACTACTAATTCTCAATCATCAAATTCTTAATAATCATTCATTCAAAATACAACAATTAGTTTACCTACTAAGTGGATGAAATCCATTACAAAAAAACTTACAGTCCTCTTGTGTTGTGAGGGAGATGGGCACAAATAATAAAGACCACAATAAATCATGTAATTAGAATGCACAGTTAAGGACTGGAGAAAGTATACACTATAATAAAGAGTCCTGACTTAGTCTGGGGGAAAAGACATTCTTTATGAAGGATGATCAAGAGTTATCACACAGTAAATCCTGTAATGGGAGAACTATCAATCTAGTTACCCAAAGCAGCAAAGTTTGAGTTGTATTCAGTCTCTCTCTTTCTCTTTCCTGGTGTAACAATCTGCTCAATTCTACGTAAGGAATTCCCCCATCCTCCAGTACTATCTCCAGTTCTTCTGATGCTTTTTACTTGCCTCAGAATTAAACTTAATCACCCAATCCTGTCAAAAGTAATTACACTCTTTGGCCAAAATCTGTCAGTTCAGCCTTTTTCCAGAAGGCACTCTGAAAGCATATGCATATTCTTTACTTTTATACTGCCAGTGCTTTAAAATAACCATAGAATAAACACATTACAAACGATGAAACCTTTAAATGACTCATTTTAGGTCCTTTAATATATGCAAAGTTAAGATTTAAATCTAAATGACATTAAAGGCTATGCTCATTCATTGCACCCCACTTTTTAAAATGTATATTCAAACTGTATACCTTTAATTTTTTTAATCCATGCTTACCAACAATGCCACACTTGAAAGCCACATTATTCTCATATTCATTTTACCTTTTCCTCCAAAACTGCTGCTCAATTATCCTCCTAAAAATTAGAATCTGACCATAATACTCCGGTCTTCAAACACTTCTGTGCTTTCCCAGTGCCAAAAGGATATACTCTTCATGCATTACCTAGGACCTCTACAGCACCTCCCTCAGATGGTACAAACATTGCTTCCAGGTGCCAGAGCTGGTCCTGTTACTAAAGAACTGCCTCAGAGCAAGACGTCCTTCTAAACGCCTCTCCTATGCACAACCACTGTCTCCTCTGTGTATTAATGTATGTTCCCAATACCATAAAACAATTTATTCATTTCTGCCTTATATCTGTAATTTTATACTTTACATTATAGCTGTAGTCAGCTGCAAACTAGTTGAAAAGGATTATTTCATCTATATTCTTATTTTCATAGTAATAGTAATCTTGTTATCACATCTCCTTGGCACAGGAGAGAAAAAAACGAACCAGGAACTATTGCTTGACAAAGTATCTTGAGCTAGTTCTAAATGTAATTCATGTACGAACAAAGGAAGGTATTTCTTCCCACATTAACATAAATTTAATGCAGTGGCAGTTTAACAAGAGTATATTACACAGACTAAATATGTAAGAATAATTAATAAAGTTTTCTTTCTAATAAAAGAATAATGTCACTTTTTTTCAAGGAACTTGCTACCAGCTATTCACGCATAGTATGTTTAAATGGCATAATTAACACTGATAAAACTCTGTCAAAAAATGTTGACAGTACATACTAAAATTATGTGCATACCCTATGACTCGAAAACTCACCAAGTAACAGAAACAGAGGTAAGGACATACGTTCACAGAAGGACCTTCACTAAAATGCTCAGAGCTGAAATTCTCTTAATAGGCACAAACCACAAATTACTAAAATGACCAACAGCAGTGTATTCCCAAAACAAATACTCCAGAACTACTACTGTAAGTAATTGATTATGTCAACAATAAATCTCACAAACTCATTAAATGAAAAAAGTCAGAAATAACTGACTACATGCTCCTTGAAAGCTGAAAATCTCAGAAGTCAATCATTTGCTTAATAACCTAGCCTATCAAACATGTGACTTAACACACAGTAACAGTAATTCCTCCCTTATTTAGAGACCAAAACTGCAGTTCCTGTGGCTGCCTGAATCTGTAGATAGTACCCAAGTCCTTGTACATAACACGCATATCTGCAATAGTTTAACTTGTAAATGAGACACAGTAAGAGATTTATAGCAGTAAGACAGTAATTACAACAATGTACTACAATAAAAAAATGTGACTTCTGAAAATAGTTGTACTCTACTAATACCCTCCTTTTCATGATGAGGTTTGATACTTAAAAGAAGCACTTTATAGCTTCTTTTTGACATATCCTAACTGCCAGCATTACTATTCCTGTTTTAGGACCATTAACAAGTAAAATGGGGTTATCTGTATAAAGTTAGCTGTTGTAGCTAACTACAACAGTCAGTCTGACAACCAAGACCAAGATAAAAATCAACAAATCCAGAACTGAAAAAGCTGATGGAATCAACAGAACAAAGATTCTCAAGTATCTTTTACAAATATGCCTAAATATACGAATAATCAACTGAAAGCACGAAAATGAGTCAAATCAACTTCTAGACATGCAATACAATATCTGAAATTATTCATCATTGAAAGAGAAAAATAGTGGAAAAAAGCAAACTGGAACATGAAAGACAAAAGAAATGAAAAAATAAACAGGATGCTAATGACCTGTGAACAAAGTCAAATGGTCTAACATGCATTTAACTGGACTACCAAGAAGAGATGTAATGGTGCAGTTACAAAATATATTAACAAGAAATGATAGATAACAATTTTCCAAATGTATGAAAACATATGTACACATCTTTTTAAAATGTAACAAAACAAAAAACCCCTCTGCAACTCTCAGCTGGATCATCACAAAGACAGTGACGAAAAGAAACCTTAAGAGGCCAAAGCTGAACGTGGTGGCACATACTTGGAATCCCAGCTAATCAGCAGGCTGAGGTGGGACGATGACAAGCTCAAGACCACCATGGGCAACTTGGTGAGACCCAATCTCAAAATACAAAATAAAAGGGGCTAAGGGTGGGGTGGAGGGATGAGAAGGAAAACAAGGCTGAGAAGCAGCAGTGTCAGTACTGCGGAAGAAAGGTTGAGTAGAACCAGACTTGTCATTAGAAAACAAATGTGAAAAGAAAAATCCTCCAATTGGGAATTTCAAGTTAAAATATCCTTCAAGAAATGAAGACAAACCATTAAAAACCCATTTGAAAGGCGAAATTATAGACTGACAGCCCCAAATACTGAAAGGATATAGGGCAACTGGTACTTGCACAAATTGGTGATAATATAAATAAAAGGACTGAGAAAAATATCTGATAAATATTTATAAAGTAATACTACAACACATTATTTGCATTCCTAGGTATTTTACTACAAAAAACTATCATGTGTCCATATAAATATTTTCCCACATAAATAATAATTGCAGCTTTAATAATAGCCAGACTCAGTAACAGTCAAGATGTCCCTAAACAGAAGAATAGTTTCAAACTATTTATTTATTTATTTGGTACCGGGGATTGAACTCATGACCTCACACTTGCCTGGCAGGTGCTTAAGCCACTGAGCTAAATCCCCAGCCCAGTTTCATACTATTTAGACCTTAAATAACATGGCTGAATCCCAAAAACACATTGAGTCAAAGAAACTTTTTTCAATACGAAGGCACTGCATGATCCATTTACATGAAGTTCTAGTGCGGCTGTTATCCAACCCGTACCCCACTTAATTGCCTTTATTTTTTAAGTGAAGAAAAACTGTCTTGGGCTACATAAAAATATATAATTAGTGTACAAATAAATAACAAAACTTTCTTTTTAAATATTTTTCTAAAGGAGGGGTGAGTCACCATTTGAACAAGCTAATCAATGATGAAAACAAAAAATGGTTGGGAGCAGTGTAGGAGAAAGGACTTAATAGTTGTAAGTTCTATACACCCTGATAGGACGTTATTGTACTATTTGCATACATTTGTCAAAAATCATGAAATGGTAAATATAGAACACTATTTTCCAAAATTGGCCAACACAATAATTCATCCATGAGTTAACAATGGCATTCTTTCTTGCATTAAGTAAAGAAGTTTGTGTCTCTTTTCCTAGAACTTAAGTATCCTTTATGATTCTTTCAATGAAGAGTACAGAAGTATGTGATTTCTGATGCTCAATCATAAAAATGCTATGGATTTCCACCTTGCTTTATTGGTGTACTCACTCTTGCAATCTGCCAGTCATGCTATGAGGAATGCACCCACATGGCAAGTAAGCCAGGAAGCTACTTTGTTAAAAGGAGCATGTGAATATCCCAGACCAGAGCTCCAGCTACAGTCTAAACACATGCAGCAACCTGGAAATGTGTGTGAACAAGTCTTCATATGACTCTAGCTTCCAGTCATCAAGTCCCTGCAGCTGACACGCTTAGTGCCAAGACAAGATCACCTTGCCAATCCCTGCACAAGATTCATAAGTGAAGTGATTGCCGATGGTTACGTCATGACAGTTACAGTGGTATGTTACGCAGTACTAGATAAACGGAACCGTACACTAAATTCTAGTTATCAAATTCAATACTAAATTTTAGTTAATATGAAGGTATAATCAAAACTATGGGCTGGGGATTAAGCTCAGTGTCTCAAGTGCTTGCCTGGTAAGGGTGAGGTCATGAATTCAATCCCTAGTACAAAAAAAAAAAAAAAATCAAAACTATGGTTACAATATATAAATAAAAAACTAGAGTCAATATTAATTTTTTAAAAAGTTATTACAGTAAAAGAAGACTGCCATTAGTCTTCCTCAAAACCCTCTCCCTTGCTCCAAACACCGGCCAGTTTCTCAAGCAGTCCTAGCAGTCCTCTTTCATCGGTGTCTTCTGCTGTGCTGCCGCCGCCTTGGTGTCCTAAGTTCAGATGTTTTCCTCATGGTCATCTGACTCTGAGGAGGAGCCAGTCACACAGCGCCAGATCTTGGAACAAGGTGATGAGGACACACTGCAATATGGTTTCACGAGTCTGCCTTTCTGCTGGATGGCACTCGGCACGCACAGTTGTTGTTGACTGTACTGCATGAAAGACACTCACCAAAGGGACTTCCAGAACTGCTTGAGTAAGTGACAAGAACAACGGAATAGGTGCATTTGAAATGAGAATTTTGAGGAGGTATAAGAGCAATGTGTCTTTTATTGCACTAAAATGGATAGGTAAGACAAAGCAGATATAGCAAAACGTTAATTTTGAAGTTTCATTCAATTATTTTGAAGACTGTGTAAGTTTGAGAGTTTTTGTAATAAAATGCTGACTAACAAATGAAATTAAGGTATTTCCACACAAATAAAGGATGAAATACTTTGTGGCCAGTATACAGCCCCACTTTAGAAAAGTTAAAAGCTCTTCACATAATGAACCCTGGATCTACAAAAGGTGTCTACATTAAATCTACACAAAAGAAACAAAAATGGTAAACATAAGAGTAAATACCAAAAAAGGTATTCTTTTGAACTTTCTAAGAAATAGCTTTTTAAAAAAATCTATTTGTAAAATGTGCAAGTAAATATAAGATCACAATAGCAAAAGTACAAGGGACTATAAATAGACATATACTACTCTAGTGTTCTTACATTATACACTAAAAGGTGTATTATTTGTGAAGATAAACTAAAAGTGCACAATGCAAGCCCTAGAATAGTGACGGTGAACCTTTCAGAGCTTTCAATGACACAAACAGCCCACTGCAGCACATAGGCCATAGGTTCATCATCAGTGTCCTACAGTGACCACTAGGGGTTGAGAGGAACCACAGGTACAAGTTAACAGCACAAATCATAAAATCCTAAAAAAACCTCTTGAATTAATCCCAAAGAAAGCTTTAGGGAAGGAAGGAAACATTTAAAAAGGAAAAACAGGACACATGGAAAATAGTGAAAACAAGCAGGAAAAGAAGGGAAAATTTTAAAAAGAACAGACAGAAAAGTGTCTTAACCACCACAATATTATCAAAGATAATAAATATAAAAGGACTGAATCCTCATAAAGCAGATATGGTAAAAACCAATGTTAAAAAAATACGCATGTATATGCTTGCTTGCTTTTTTCTTTCTTTTTGAGAGAGAGTTTAACTCTGCAGTTCAGGCTGGCCTTAAACTCACATTGTAGCTCAGGCTGGCCTCAAACTTGAAGCAATTCTCCTGCCTCAGCCTCCTAAGTTCTGGATTACAGGCATGCACCACTACATCTGGCAAGTATATGCTATCTAAAAGAAAGAAATATTAAATTTAAACACATATCAGTTGAAAGTAATACGATAGCAAAAGATGTAATAAGCAAAAACTAATCATAAGAAACAAATATCCACATTGATAAGGGACAAATGAGACTTTAGGACAGGTTATTATCAGATAAACATAGGTATGTCATAATGATAAAGAGATCAATTCATCACAGAGACTTAACATTTCTAAGTATCAATGTACCTAATAACATGGCTTTACAATATATGCAGCAGAAATGGATAACAAATTCAATATTGTAGTTGGAGATTTCAACACTACTGTCTGATTAATAAAACTATGAGCCAGAAAATCAGTTACATGGTGAAGGAATACATGTATCCATAAAGAAATACATGTGTCTGTCTGACAAAGGGCTATACTCCTCTGAATGAAACTGAGTGAAACACTTAACATTTACAAAAGAAAATGTCACAGCAGTATCAGTCACTAGAGAAATGTAAATTAAGACTTCACATCCATTAGAATGGCAATTTTTTTGATGTTTCATACATCCATGGGGGGAGGGATCAAAGTAAGTTTCAATGACGATGTGAGGAAACTACCCTGCTCCTGTACTGCAGGCAGGGATGTGAACTGGTGTAACCACTGCAGAAAACTGGTAATTCCTTAAAAACAATAAACAGAGAATTATCTTGCGGCCTATCAACTCTACACGCAGTACTCAACCAAAGACTTAAGAGCAGAGGCTCAAACATGTTTGCACACCGATGTTCACAGCAGCCATTAGTCACACAGCCGCAAGGTGCAACAACCTAGATTTCTCAATATATGAGGAACTAAAATGCAACACACACACGGAGTATTATTTAGCCTTAAAGCGTTAAATTCTAGCACATTACAACATAGATGAACCTTGAGGTCATTAGACTAAGTGAAATAAATTGGACACAAAAGTACAAATATATGGTTCCAGTTCTGTAAGGTAACGGGAAGACAACAAGAAAGAGATTATCTGCACTAGGGAAAGGAAGTAATGCAGAGTTATTATTCAATGTGTGCCAAGTTTCAGTTTAGAAGGACAACAAAATTTCAGGGATGGATAACCATGATGGGTGCAAAGTGACATGAACACACACTGTATCACTGCACATTTAGAAACAGTTACAACAGTGTGTCTGTTGTATATTTTATCACAATTAAAACCCACAAACAGAAAAGCCAAGGGATGTATCATCTCTCAGAATGTCTACAACTGAAGACTGAGACTATCAAATGTGTACAAGGATTTGAAGGACATGGAACTCTCAAACACACTGGTTACAATATAAAACAGAACAATGATTTGGAACATAATTTAGCAGTTCCTTAATAGATAAGTACAAACTTACCGAAAAACATGTTCATATAAAGACATACACACAAAGAATTTCTTTTTCACAGCAGCCTAAAATTGCTAACTGTCCAAATGTTCACACCAAAATAAATACATAACCAAAAAAATTATGGCATAGATATATTGTTCCAAAAAACCAAACAAAATTAATGAACACAAAATACGTAGATAAATCATAAAAACTAAAAGAAAACAAAACAAAAAAAGGTATGAACTGTATGACTCTATTTACATTCAATTCTAAAACAAGAAAGAACTAACAAGCAGCTAAGTATCATCCTGGAGTCAAGAAGAGGAATGACTGCAAAAAGACATGAACTAACTTTTAGAGGCAATTCAAATATTCTGTATCACAATTCTGGTGGTAGTTACAATATACATATTTGTCAATATACTTTAAAAATGGACATATTTTACTGAATATATATTTCAACAAACTTGATTTTTTTTCAAAATTTATAAAATATATAGAAAGAAGCAATCTTTTTAATCAGTGGAAAAAGGTCCATTATGTGGTCAAGACAATGGGCTACCAAGTGGAAGAAAATAAAAAAAGATGTAATATATACTGTTCTTGTACTATATATACTATTATGCCAAATACAATCTCTAAACCATATACCATATTCAAAAATGTTTAATTTACTTATATCTAAATCTACAAATCTAAACCTATAAAGTAGAATCATAAAAGTCATAAAGAAAAGACATTATATTTGTGTGAGCATGTTGAAACACAGAACAGGGGTTGGGAATTTAGCTCAGTGGTCTAAGCGCCTGCCTGGCAAGTGTGAGGTCATGAATTCAATCCCCAGTACCACAAAAAAACAAAACAAAACAAAACAAAACAAAACAACCCCACAGAACAATGTATGATGGAGAGATTTACAAAGAGAGAGAGAGAGATGAATATCAGAAGGCTCCGTATAAATATTTTGGAATCTACTGAACAGAAATAACAAGTGTTATTACTTGTAAAAGCCAATACAGAAGGCAACCTAATTTCCACAATAGAAAACAGGTCTCATAACATATTATGAACTCTCTCAGTTCCAAAGATTGCTTAGAAAAAGCTTGGTATGATGGTGCCCACCTAGAATCCCAACCAAGTTCAAGGCCATCCTGGGGAAATTAACAAGAGCCTGTCTCAAAATAAAATATAAAAAGGGCTGGGTATACAGATCAGTGGCAGAGTGCTTGTCTAGCATTAAGTCAAGCACTAGGTCTAATCCCAAGTATCACCAAAACCAAAACCAAAACCAAACAAAACAAAAAAAGGGTTACTGATGCAAGAAGATACACAGATTAGTAGGATATAACTTAGAAACTCCTAGTTCAAAGATAATTCCTTACATTATGGTCAGTTCCATTCAATGAAGAAAAAATCTTAACAAATAGTGCTGGGATAACTAAAAGAATAAAGCTGGACCCTACCTCAATACATATGTAAAAAGTAACTCAAAACAGGTAATGGACTAAAATGTAAGGGTTCCTTTTTGACCTTGGATTAGGCAATGCTTTCTTAGACAATGACACCAAAAGCACAAGCAACGAAAGAAAAAAATGCACTTCAACAAAATTATAAAGTTGAGTGCGTCCAATGAAACTATACTGAAGTGCAAAGATAACCATGGAAAATGGTGGAAAAATGTAGAGTCACACATCTGGTAAGGGACTCACCCATAAAATATACAAGGAAAAAGATTTTAAAACCCAGCAAGAAAAGTAACCCAAAAAAACCCTGTAGAATAGTGCATCTACTTGATAAATTTATGGCAATTCCTCAAAAGTTAAACATAGTTATCTATGATTCAACAATTTCATGCATAGATAAGAAAATATGTTCACACAAAAGCTTGTATACAAATGTCCACAGAAACATTACTCATGAAGTCTAAAAAATAGAAACAAACCAAGTATCTACTGATGATTGAGCAATGTATGTAGAGTAGTATATACATAAAATATTATTCAGCATAAAAGAAATAAAGCACGGCTATAGCCAACATGATTCAACCTCAATGAACTTAGCATGCTAAACAACAAAGAAGTCAAACACAAAAGGGCACACACTGTATGATTCCCTGAAGAAACTTGGTAAACTGATTTTAAATTATTACAGAATAGTAATACTTGAAGAAAAACCAGGACAATTCTGAAAATAAATAAAAGGGGAGGTCTGGACCCCAAATTTCAAAATTTATACGAAGCTATTATAAACAATTTAATAGATAATTATGGGTAACAGTATTTATGCACAACGGAGTACTACCCTGACATAAAGACAGACATACTTGAGGCATTCATAGGCAAATGGATGCAACCTGAGAACATAACACTAAGTGAAATAAGCTTACACATCACATAGTTTCTTTGTATGAAAAATGACAGATGATATATACAGACAGACACCAAAAACTTAAGGGAGATAACAGTTAGTAAGGAGAAGTCCAAATAATTCCATAATTTATCTATCCCACTGTTTAAAAATATTTTACTATATTGTTCACTTGTTTCATGTTATACTATTAGTTTCTCTTAGTTCACTGCTTTTCTGCTTTTCTCTGTTTCTTCTTTGTAAGAGAATTGTTTTTGTCTATGATTTGTACTCTGAGTAACACTTTGGCCTTTCTTTTAAGATTATGATACACAGTGCACTCATTATTATTGTTATTCTCTATCTTATTAAAAAATTGTTTTTTCATGGGTTACTTTTTAACATTGTCCTTATTAATATTTATTTGTATTATTCTAATTTTTAAAAATTAAAGAATGTACTATTAGTGTGAAAAGAATTTAAAAGCAAATACAAGGAAAAGAATAAAGAATTTAAAATCTGACACAAACATATGGGAGATGATACAAATGACATTTTAAAATTATGTGGGAAGAATTCAGTATTGAACGTTGGAATTACTAGCTTTTTATTTTGGGGAAAAAAAACCCTTACTCTCTTGATGGACACCTAAGTGCAACATTCACTGGAAGACACTCTTTAATAAATGGTCCTGGAAAACATGGCTCTGCACATGCCACAGATTAAAACTCGGTCCATTATTTCTTTGTGGGGGGACCAGTAATCGAACTCAGGACTGCACACTTTCCAGGCAGGTGCCGTGCCGCTGCACTGTACCCCTGGCCGGACCCATACATTTCACCATGCACTAAACTACATTCAGAATGGATCAAAGATCTAAATATTAAAACAGAAACATTAAATCTGTTGGAAGATAGCATAGGTAAAACTCTTAAAGCTACTGATGTGGTCAAAGACTTCATGAATAAAAATCCCGATCACACAGAACTATCAAAAAGAATCAACAACTGGGATCTCATCTTATTAAAACGCTTCTGTACAACAAGAAACCTAAGTACAAAAAATAAACAATAACCAAAGGAAAAACCCAGAACTGTTAACAATCTAAAAAGGTATTTCTTAAAAAGAACAATTCACAAGACTCATGATTTTGACATTAAAAACTGAGATTCTATACCATAAAAGAGTAACACAATGGGTAGGATTTTAAAAGTTACTCTAACTTGCCTTGACTGCACTGTAAGAAGGCTGGATAAAATAATCTACTGGATATTTCTCAACATAAATGTTATATAAATGTTTCTTTCCTTTTAAAAAATTTACTTAATTTATGAGGCATTTAAAACACACAAACTAATAAAATTCTTATCTCTACCAAAAATAGAACAAAGCAAATACAAATTAAAATGGGATACCATTTCAGTTTATCATATTACCAAATATTTTAAAATTTGACAATTCAAAGTCTGAATGAAGGATGCTGGACACAAAAATGCCTCTGTAGGAAATCCATTTACAGAAGAATGTGGCAGTACTGTATCTAATAAAGATATCTGTTATGAACACAATTTCATTTCTACTGATCCTCCCAAGAAAAATACCTAAACTGTAACACATTTTATACATGCATACAATGGAGTCAAGCCAAGACACTAGTAAAGCCAAGCAAACTAGAGGTATATTATACCAACATGAATCTCTGAAAAACTTAAAATACTGAGTTAAAACAAAAAAGCTGATGACAGGTATGTTAAAAAAAACTCTAAAAATTTAACATCATATATCCTTTATGAATACATAAGTATAAGAAATGTGAAAGGTACTCAGGAACCTCCAGATAGTTGTCCTCTCTGGTTAAAAGAAGGTACTAGGCCTTGGGGGGGGGGGTGTTGCTACAAGTTGATATGTAAAACTGTACTTTTCCCCTCAACCAGCATAACTTATATTGTTTGCTTGCTATATTGTCTTCTACATGTTTTAAATAGTTTATAATCAAAATATTTGCCTACGTTTTAAACATTCATTAGCATATAAAGCCAAGCTGCCTTGGCCATCACCTTCCCTAACCTTCTGACTTTGTACCAGAACTAAGACCTCTTCCTCAAGGAAAGCACCAAATGGAGGATGATGTGGGTGCAACAGGAGGGCCTGGAGGCTGAGTTGTCCAGGTCAGGGATCTGCAGAGGCTGAGGACAGGGAGTGGACTCTGTCACCAAGCGAGGGGATGCTCATGAAAATCAAGTCCCAGAGGAAACTTCTCTTCCCCTTGTCCATCAAAAGTCTGAGATGACTTTTTCCTGGACACATGCCTCAAGGATTAAGTTCCAAAGACCATTCCCATCCAGAAGCAAACTCGTGTTGTCAGTAGACCAGGTTCAAGGCATGTGTCACCACTGGGAACTACGACGGTCAAACTGGTCTGAGTACAAAGTACCCCAGGAAGGTAGCCACTGCCATCTGAGGGGTCAACATGCTGGCCAAGCTTGCCACTACTCTGGTGCAGGCAGGCTACTGGGGAAACAAGATTATCAAGCCCCAGACCGTCCCTTGTAAGGTGACAGGTCACTGTGGCTCTGTGGGGTGCATCTGACACCTGCCCCCAGAGGCACTGGCGTCATCTCAGCCACAGTGCCCATGAAGCTGCTGCAGATGTCTGGGACTGATGACTGCAGTATCTCTGCAGGGGCTGTGTGGCCACTCTGGGCATCTACATCAAGTCCTAATTATTGCAATTTCAAATAATCTTACAACTGAAGAACGCTTAGTAGTCTTATTTAACTCAGTATGGGATCGTGTTTTTACCCTTGCCCTGAAAATTCCTCTTACATCTTTTGGAACAAATGAAAGATAGGAAGAGGTGAACTTAAAAGTCTAAGTAATGTAAACTTTGGCTGCCATATCCAAGACCTACAGCTACCTGATGCCTGACCTCTGGAAAGCAAGGATATTCACCAGATTTCCCTACCAGGAATTCACTGACCATCTTGTCAAAACCCACGATGGAGTGTCTATCCAGAGGACTCAAACTGCAGCAGCCGCTACAACACAAGAAAAATGAGGCAAACAAAATCTGTAGGAAAAGACTAAGAAAAGATACCCTAATAAGAATACTATAAAGTAAATGCAATAAATCCTCTTGCACTAATGGCAATGTTAGACACATACTAGTGTCTAAAATAAAACCTAAAGTAATCACATTTTGACCACTGAAGAGGCTGGCCCCAATTTCTTAAAATCTAGCATCAACTACCAATATAGAAAACACAGGACACCTCCACCTCTTCTCTGAGGAATGTCTTGTAAAATTTAGCATATGCAATAAATTAATGCTACAGTAGGCCTTGGAACACTATCTAGGCTAACACCTAGTCTTGTTTATGTCTACTTAAAATTACTTTAAATTCTAAAGTCCAGAAAAATTACTGACCATACCATACACAGCTCTGGAGCCCACTATCAGTAAGTAGGCCTACATAAACCACAAGGCACTTCATTCCAGCATTTACGAATGCCTGAATATGCCCATGGGCAGAAACAAGTAATGTGTGTGCACTCACACACAAACACAAACTGTACTCTTCTCACAGAATCCTCAATCCAGGCGTAAAGAAATTACTTTCGCTTGAGATAAGTGACTCCCACCTATTCCCTACTTGTACTTTTAAGTTCACCTCTTCCTATCTTTCATTTGTTCCAAAAGATGTAAGAGGAATTTTCAGGGCAAGGGTAAAAACACAATCCCATACTGAGTTAAATAAGACTACTAAGCGTTCTTCAGTTGTAAGATTATTTGAAATTGCAATAATTATGCAAGATGATCTGAAATGTAGAAGTGTAGCTAAAGTATAATGTAAATGCTTATCAAAAACTAACATTAACTCAATCCCTCCAATATATTTCAATAACATTGTCCATTTTAAGACACATTTCCAATCTATCAAATATAGTATATCCCTAACTTATCACATTTTAGCTGTTTAGTTTCCTGTTTTCCACTCTCAATTGTTTCCATCTGTTTAAGGTTACAAAGATAGCAAAGTGTGTAAGACACTATAGGAGTATGAATAGGCTTAATTAGAGAACCTCCTCATATCTTAAAAACTCTGAATTAGGATCTTAACTAACATATTTTCCACCACTAACACCAAATGCACTGTCAGCTCACTTCAAAATGGTAGTAAAGAAACATGCTACCCAATTAATTGTCTGTGAAATAGGATTTATCAATTAATATATATTTTAGCTACAACAGGAACTCAAAAGACAATTTTTAACTCCTGAGTAAAAACTAAAATAGTTAACTTTTTAAAAAAAATATTTAACTTTAAATACCATGATTTACAGTACACTGCAAGAGTAGCAAAACTGGTGCATACACACAAGCAGTGGCACAATAAATAAAATTCTCAAGAAGAAAGTAGTAAAATTATTAAAAAGCTGGAAAATAAGTCTTATTTCCTCCTATGGCTCATTAGCTTTATACAGAAAACACTGCGGGGCATTTTCAGTCTTTCCCTTCCAAAACACAGCATTATGCTTAACATTTGATAACAGAGAAGTATTTGTTAGAAATATGAAAATAAAAATTCCTGTAGTGGTAGCTGAGTGCTTAAAGTATCAACAAAGAAGAAAACAATGAATTTCAGACAGGAAGCTACAGAGTGCAAGAAAGTAACAAAACTTAAGGGTTGTAGATACTCCAATAGTAGCTTGAATTGGACAAGCCATTCTTTTGGACAAGAAACAGAAGTCATCACATGAAAAGAACCTGCCTGGATATATTGAGCCCACAGCTTTGAAATTCCTGTGCAACACTACTTGTTAAGCGGGAAAGAGAATATCCTGAAGGTACAGAAGACCAAAAAATACAGAGCAGCTAAGAATAAGAGGATTAAACCCCATCCAAGTCAGCTAACAAGTTCAAGTAAAAGGAAAATATTTATCCTAGCTGTGTAAGAAGTGTTGAAGGCTGACATACAACTTAGCTGCTTACAATACAGGTGCTGACTGTAATAAAATCTTACAGAACTCTCACCCATGACACAGATGCAATGCCTTATAGTAAGTTCTTGTTCAGAGCTGCTAGAACTCAACTTCAGAAACAATGTTATCCAGTATGGTTCTGTCCTCTAAAAGCTCTTCTATTTTAAATCTTATAATTTAAATGGTTAAATTTTATGATTCACTTGTCATTTATCAATTATCACAAGAGGTCAAGCTAAACGAATTACAAAAGGAATGTGTATCAGTAACACGAAGTGCCAAAGCTAGTATCTGTTGTTCTATATGTAGCTAACAAATTTAAAATCACACATTCATGTACTATAAATTTACGAAAAATAATATTTCTAAAAAGCATTTCAAATGCCAACAGAGAGAGGCATAAAAATTTACAAAGTTCCAATTACCTGTCTACTACAAATTGATCCGTTTTCATGCTCAAGTCACTGATTCAGTTGTAAGGTCATTCTGCACAGTATAAATACTGTATACTTTTTTTGAAAGCAAATCAAAATCACATTTGAGAAGTATAATCCTCTCAAACAAAGCAAGTATCATCTTCACTAGACAGAACAAAGACACAAAAAGCTAACTGACCTGCTACACCTGACCGGCTAGGAAGCTAGAGCAGACAGATGAGGCCAAGATGTTCCTTCACCAACATTAGGGTGCTCCCTCCTCCATCTCAACTGTCCCTGGGCTTTTGTTCACTGAAACTGTTGAAACTCTGAAGCACGTAAATTAATATGTACAATTTTAGGGCAGTCAGTCACAAATACTAGAATCAAACACTAACAATTGACCTTTAGATAAATCTGATATGCAAAGAGCAGTGTTAAGGAAAACCACTAACTTTACTTCATTCTCAGAATGAGCTTTCCAAATTATTATCCATATTAGAATTTACTAGTTTGAGATAACTTAGATCAAAGCATTTTAAGTGACACTTTTGAGATTAAATGAAAACGAAATCTGGCAATGAAATTTACTGTGTATTTATTCGTAAATAATTTTATTTTCCATATAAGGAACTTACATAGCAACTTCATTTCAAACATTTTATCTCCAGCTATGTTTCTGAAAGATTAACATCAATTATTCCTACTTACTGTAATTTTACTTCATTTCCCTTATCACAAGGAAAAAAAGAATGGTGGCAACTTGTGAAGGTTCTCTCCTAACAATACTGTGGTAAACAATAAAATACCTCCACAGAGGTGGATGGGAAGACTTCCTACTTACTTCCTGCCCAAGACTTGAAGAGTAGGTAGACTGAAGTATCATTATGTGATATAAAAAATGGTGTTATGTGAACCAGCTTCCAAACGACAGGCATTGTGCTTTGTGGGTTTTTTTTTGTCCCAGGTAACCTGGCTTAACTCATAGTAGCCACAATAAATACCCAGTAAGTATTGGCTGATCTTTTGCTAATTTACTGAAAATTAATTCAAGCATACTCCAATGCTGTGGTCTGAGTATGTCAATCAAAATCACTGTGTTGAAAGCCTAACCCTAACTAAGGTGATGATGATACTAGGAGATGGAGCTTTAGGGAGAATCTGCCCTTATAAACAAGGCCAACGGAGACCCCTCCACCCTCCCACTACATGAGGTTACAATATAAAGGTAACCAAGACAGTAAGCGGACCCTTAAGGGACACCCACAACTTTGCCAGCACTCTGATCTTTAAGTTCTCAGCCTCCAGAACCATAAAAAAAACTGTTAAATTTTCTTTTTCTTTCTGTAAGCCACCCAGTCTTAGGTATTTTGTATAACTGCCTGGAGTAGGACATATGGCATCAAACTCCCTGGTAAACATTAGGAGTCCTTGTCCTTTAAGAGGAAGTTTACAATAAAAAACAAAAGCAATATAAAGCAGAAAGTGTAGGTCACTACATACAAGGCGCTTGAAGGCTATACAGGAAAACTAGGAGACAAGATTATTTCTAAGGTAATACCGCGTGCCTATACAGTATATTAGGAATTTTACATACCTTTATCCTCACAAATCTGAGGTAATTTCACCATCCTGTTTCACAGATAATAAAACTGCAGCACATTAAAAACAGGCTAATTACAAAAACTACTTCCCCTGACAAAATCATAGCCCTGATTACATTATCTTTATGTTTGGCAGTGATGGGGAAACTGTCAAAAACCAACCAAAACTGTTGTCTTGAACTGTAATGAAAAGAGCAGCTAATATCCTTTTTATACAACCTTATGGCACACACACTACTTAAAGACCACTTCTGAAAATTTATTTTCATTCACAAAAATTACAAAACTAATTTTAATAGCTGCATGTGTATTTAGCATGTTTCTACATTTAGTCTATTCAGTATAAGTAAATAAACATGACTGGAAAATAATACATAAACAGTAATCATTTAAGAAAACATACATTTGGAAACACCATTTCAAGAGCTTGGGCAGGAAAACTTAGTAGTTTTAGGTAAAGCCCTGATTACAATACTGAGAGAAACAATGACAAAATTTTTTGGACAGCGAAGGTGCCTGAACTTTCAGTGAATGCTCTAAAGTTTAAGAAATAAAATTGAGTACTGTAAGTCAAAGACACTGTCAGCGCCCAATGAATCCTATTAAATGTACTGAACACGGAGGATGAGAAAATGTTTTCCTCATACCACAGACTTTTAAGCTATGAAAAAGGGAAGGCTTAAGATAATAAAAGCAGCCTACAAAAACCTCTGAAAAAGAAATCAACACACGGTTACTCTGTATCTCTGTATAAAGTTGAACTCCTGGGGGATGGGGACAATGTCCAAAGAAGATAATGTGTGCTACTGAGCACACTAATGCTAGTAAAATATTGACATAATAAGACTTTCATAACTTACATTCTAATTATTTCTTTGTATTTTTGCTGTTTCTTCTGGATATGACTATAAATATCCAAAGACTATAAATTATTTCTTGAAGCTATCTCTTGTTTTGTCAACTTTTTCTGGTTTCGGTCAGGGTGACATGTTTAAAAGCATCTAAATCTAAGACGGTCATCTTTAGGATTTATCAGCAGCAGCATTAGTATTGAATTCATTTCATTTAAAATGTGGTATTTTACATTTAAAAGCATGTACTAATTCCAAAGCTAGGCCTACTACCCTTTCCAAGACAAAATTTTCCTTTCATCTCCCATAAATTCTAAATTTCACATGATTTACCAAATAATCTCACTTTTCAGCCTACTTACCATATTTACTCAACAGGATTTATCGGGCACCTGCATGACTTTATAACTTTTTAAACATTTGTATTCCTTAAACTTTAGGTCATTTCAAATCCTGTTCCTTCTAAAAAAAAAATATTACAGAATAATCTACTGCTTTTCTCAATACTGAAAGTAGTGGAGTTATCCAAAATTATGAATCAGATCCATATTCTTTCATGAGTGAAGATTAAACCATAGATCCCATATGCTATATAGTTTACATTTGAAAAGCACACTAGCTACTTAATAGATATAATCAGACTTTGTATTCTATTTTGACACGCTCACAGGGAATCATTAAAAAATTAAGACTCAATTACCTTTTGAGGATTCTAAATGAACCAATGCATTAAAACCGTGCTTCTAGTTTAAGCGCTAACGCACTTGGTACATTCAGCTCTAGCTCTAGCAACAAAAGCCTCCCCATCAAGAAGAGGAAAAGGTCCTTTCCCTTTTAGAACTGAAGAGGAGGGGCACTGCTTGCAGATTTGCATCTAAATTTAAAAGAGCCGTCTCTGGCAAACCCAGTAACTCACTTGTAACTCCAGAGTCCCGGTGACCAGCAGCACGAGTAATCTGCAAGCACAATCCCTGAGCCTGACACCCCACTCCATTCGCCTTCCCTCCCCATAAATCCACCCCCAAAACCCCATCCCACTAAGCACTCGTCTAAATATGTCTTCCCCCGGATAACCAGCAACCTCAAAGATGCCTCTAAAGGATCTGGCTCTTCCCCGCCCCGGGCTTCGGCTGGCTCCGCGACTCTGGCTCGGTCCAGGACCAAATCTCGGCGCCCCGTGCGCACACCCCGCCCAGGTCCACTCGGGTGCCCTCGGGCGACCAAGCCCCTGTGCGCCCGGCAGGGCTGACAGTTAAAGCGCAGCCACCTGGGCCTGCTCAAGGGCCCGGCCCCGACTTCGCTCCGGCGGGCGGGAAGGAAGGCGCCCACCCGGCAGGGCCGCCCGGGAGCGGCGGGGGCGAAGGGCGAGGCGGAGGAAGCGCGCCCGCCGGGCCCGTGCCAGCGACACTGACCTGTCGTCGCCCCCGCGCCTGGGATGTGGCCTCTCGGGTCGCAGTCGCCCTCGCCCGCCGCCTCCGCCCGCCACCGCCCCTTTCCCGGTCGCTGCCGCCACCGCCGGGGCTCATACGGGACCCGCGCCGCCTTTTCCGGAAGCCGGGGCCGGGACACGGCGCGCCTGGGCGGCCGAGAACCCGGCGCTCGTCGCCAGCCGCAGCTGTCGTGCGCGCCGAGGGGCTGCGGAGCCCGCCTGGCAGGGGCTGCAGGCCGCGGGCGACGCCGAGGGGTCGCCGAGGGGCGGCGAAGACGAAGCTAAGCCGGCGGCGGACGGATGCGCGGCGGCAGGACGCACGACCGAGCGCGGGGTGGTGTGTCGCGGTCGCAGCAAAGGGGGAGAGGGCCCTGTCGTCTCCTGGAGTCACCCCGAGCCCAGCGCCACCATCTTGGGAGAAATACGGCTCTCGCGACCGCGGCGCAAGACGGGAAGACTGGCTGGGCGGGCCGACTATCCCGGCAGGCAGCGCGCACCGCCCATCCGGGCCAAGGCTCCCGGCCCAGAGCAGAGCACGCGAGGGCGGGGCCGACTGCCGGCCCCGCCCCCCCGGACGGCCCTCCCCCCTCCCGCTTTCCGTCGCCGCGGGCGCAGGGGCGGGTGGGAAGGGGACCCGGGAGCCCGCGGCGCCGCGAGCCCGGCAGGCTGGCCGCCATCTTGAGACTGGGCTGAGGGGCGCTGCTTACCTTTCGGCCTGTGCGGTCCGCGGCCAAGCAGAAAGAACTGGGGGCGCTTCGCACGCCCCCCACACTCCCAGGGGCGCTGAAGCGCACCCCGCGGTCTACCCGCGGAAAAACGCCTCCGATTTTATTGGGGGACGGATGGGCTCCGAGTGTCAGCCGAGGCAGCGTTGATAGGTTCAAGCCCGGGGGCGGCGCAGCAGCCCCAGTCACTAGGTGCCGACCCTAACAGCTAACCCCTGTCGCGCAGAGGCGCTCTGGTGAACAGGACAGGATGACCTGAGCGTGCGGGCCAGCTCTCCCGACACCAAGGTCATCCGCCGGGGCCTGCTGCCCACGCAGAGTGCATCTCTGGCCCGCGGGCGCAGAGCAGCCCGGCCCCTGCGGTGGGCGCCCCGAGGTCGCGGAGAAGGGGCCGCGGCTTGACTGGAGCTAATTTTTATCCACATGACAGCTGAACCGATTGCGAGCAGTGCGTCATCGTATTTCACACGGGGTGGCCGTTTTATTTAAAAGGATCTTTCTGATGAGTTCAACGCATGCTGGCAGAGTTGCGATCCCTGACAAGTCGTAACTGTTATGGTTTGCAAGTGTGTGGATTAGCCCTTAAAATAGCGTGTGACACCCCAGTCATCTCATCTTCAAATTGTTTACATCAGGAACGATGCATAGACCTGTATTTTGTAACCGTCACCCCTGCTTTATAAAGGCGGGGATATAGCACCTATAGCCAACTCTAAAAACATTAACCAACTGTCCAACAACAAGCAAGAGAATTTAAGTTCTAAGAAATCTGAAGGCCAATGATTAATACCAATTAACCCATATCTGATTTTTAAGTTATTTAAAAAATGTTTGTTTCTCCCTCATTAGAGCTACACATCTGGGAACTTTACTATTACAGTTCGTGAAACTAGGTAGAATAATAATGCTTTAAGGGTTTATCTTTGCAAGTTATTAAAAGACAACTGAGGATGAAAACTAAGACTTTGTTAGAATAAAAGCAAACAAGTGGAGATGTTTTAAACTATTCTACTTCCTAACTGGAAACCGTCTGAATAAATGAAATGTAGTTTTATAGTAGCCAGAAGTATCAAAATCAACCAAAATCTATGGATTCTAAAAGGATTAAAGAGACTGAGAGAAATAATGTTGCTTTTAGATGTCAAAAAGTTTCTCCAGTTCTTTACTAAGATCAAAGGGGACCCTGATTCCTATTAGAAATCTGGAGAAATGACCTAATGTCGTTTTTAGTTCATTAATGCTAACTTCTTACAAGTGACACTAGTGTTAAACTTGATTAAGGAGCTCACTCTTTTTTGCCATCCATTTCAAATTTAGAAATGTTTATTGGTAAAAATTACCAGCATGTGTATTGTCTGAGATTCACAGAATCACAGCAGTGTTCCACCTCCACATATTTGATGAACGTTTTTCTACCATATCAGAGCCGTACATTTTCTTCAGGTATGTTCTCCCACACAAACAATTGAGTAAGTGTGCAGCAAATTCTCTAGACTCCTTGTGCTAGTGAGAGTCATTTCTAATAGTTTTCTCATTTCACCTGCTGAGTAAACAAAGCAGTTTAATTGTGTAAGCACATCGATTTGTTCCTTGAACAAACTTTGAACTTCTTCTGTTTACCTAGAACTGTGCCAGGCCTTGAGTAACAGTAAAAGATCAAGAATATCTATCCCTGCTTCAAGAAGTAAGTTCAAAAGGAAGTAACACTATGTATACTTTTTCAGTGATTAGGAGGGTTGTCTACTAGTATGTATCTACTAATCCCCACAAGCTTTTAAAAATGAAACATTCTGCCCTAAACAGCTAGTGTATCTGGTTTTTGAGGAGCTATTTTGTTGCTCAAGGTTTCTTGATGTGAATCACAGCAGATGAATAAAAGTGCAAAACCTTTAAAAAAAAAAATTACCCAGCATACCCCAGGATCAGAAATCCAACAGTCTGGAAGAGTAAAAGTTTAGATAGGATGATATTCGCTGTCACTGTTTTTAGGCCTCATCAAAATAGTAATGTATTTAACCATTTAAGATCCTAAGCTTTCAATATATGAATAACCCCTGCTATTCAAGAAATACTGTTGAAGTAAAGTTAGCTCCGTGAAAAACAGCCTGGCATGTAAGTGCTTTAAAAAAATTTTTTTTTAGTGGCACTAGAGATTGAACCCAGGGCCTTTGCCCTGGGCTGCATTTGTTTTTAATTTAATCTTTTTATTTTTAAAAATTTTTTACTTAGTTTAAGACGGGTCACTAAATTCCCCAGGTCTGGCTCAAATTTGTAACCTCTTGCCTCATCCCTCCAGAATGCAGTCAAAACTTTGTTAGTCCTAGTAGTAGTACTATTAATATTATGTATATTATTATTTATCACTAGGCATTTCAGGTGTGCTTGCCTTCGTGCCCTATCTGTGTAAATTTGCATTCCTCCTGACTTGTCTTGGGACATGAACCATTCTCCCTCCTCTCTACAGCTAGTATTTTTTTTGCAGGGGTTAGGCAGTTCACCTCAAGACTCTACCCTGTTGCTCTCTCTCCTATCCATAAATTTTCCATCTTTTGTTCCCAGTTTTGTTTTGTTTGTTTTGGAGACAGGGTCTCCCTATGTAATGCAGGCTGACCTTGAACTCAGTTATGTAGCCCAGGCTGACTTTGAACTCAGGGCGATCCTCCTGCCTCAGCCTACTAAATGCTAGAATTATATAGGTGTGTGCTGCCATACATGGCTTGTCCCCTCTCTTTAAAAAGTTGTCTGTGTCTGGGTTCCCATTTTCTCCCAAATTCCAGTTCAACAACTAAAATTTACCACCTGTCTCCTTTTTACTGTTTAAGTACTTGTATCAATGTCAGATTTTCATAATAGCCAAATTCAAAGGCTTTTCAGTTTCCAGAGTATCTAACTACTGCCTCCTGGGAACTGCTGCTTTGGTTCCATCACTACATTTTCTCCTCTAGCTTTTCTGCTGTCTTGGGCCTCTCTTTCTCCTGTCTCTTACACAGACTCTTCTGCCTGTCCAACTTTGGTTGCATCTTCCAATTCGTGCTCTAAAGGGAGTGGAGGTAGGCCTGAAGGTGGCATGCACCTGGAGTTGGAGCTATTCAGGAGGGTGAGTCAAGAGACTGTTGGAGTCCAGGAGTTTAAGAGTTAAAGGCCAGCCTAGGCAACATAGGAAGACCTTATCTCAAGAAGGAGGGGGAGTAGAAAAAGAAATGGAACGCTCCTTCCTGTTTCCCTTTGTTTCTTTCTGGTGATTAGAATGTGGCTGTATTAATGAGCTATGTTGGAGGGTTTGAATGGTACCCTCTCCAAAATTCATGTTGAAGTTTAATCCCCATTATGGTGGTGTTATAAGGCAAGGCCTTTGGGGAAGTGATTACATCATAAGAGATCTGCCCTCGTGAATGGATTCCTGTTCTTGTAAAAAAGCTGGAAGGACCAAGTGTGATGGCATACACCATTAATCCCTGCATTCAGGAGGCTGAAGCCAAAGGATTGCTGTGAGTTTGAGTCCAGCCTGGGCTACACAGTGAGTTCAAGTTCAGCCTGAACTATATAGGAAGACCCTGTCTCAAAAACCCCCCACTTCCCCCAAAAAAGAGCTAGAAGGAACTACTTTAGGCCCTCCTTTGTCCTTCCATCACGTGAAGACACAGCATACCTTCACTACGGAAGACACACGGGGCACCACCTTGGAAATGGAGGGGCTGTTGTCAAAACAGAGCCTCCTGGTGCAGCCGAAGATGCCCCTCCCACCAATGAATACATTTGGGTCTGTTCATTGCCCAGGTAACAGTTCCAGTTCCAGTTCCTGTTACTCTTGTTTCTTAGAACAGCTGGTCACTGTGATGCATATTGTAAGAACCAATCCCCAGTTGACAAGCTATTCTGCCTCTGTACTTCCTGCTTGCTTATCCCACATAAGCTCTCGACCACCAGAGATCAGGCCTGATAGTCTGGGAATGACCCCCATCAGTGCCCATTGACGTAAATAAACCTGCCTCCATCCTGGCTGTTGTTTCAGTGTTTCTGCTTGCCTTTGCAATGGCTGACACCTTGTCTTTGACGCTGAAATACATTTCTGTCCTTGATAAATTTCCTAATCTCCAGCTTTTTGTCAGTACAAACAGACTCAGACAGAGGGAAACATTCTAGGGATTACAGAGCAGTAAGTAGGTCCCTGAGGACCTTGAACTTAGTGTGAGGCAGCTACTAACTTTTGAAATCTGTTATGGTTGTGCTAGATCTCTTTCACTGCAGCTGAACTTGTAATATCCAGGTGAAGATATTAAAGAGTTGATGACTCTATCCTTTGTGGGGGTCCCCAATCATAATAATGTTGATAATCCTGGATTTTTCCTGTGCCTTAACTACAAATGATATATTTCTTGAAGAATTATGACTATTAGATAATAAATGGCTAAGAGCCCAGGCTCTCAGTTTACTAGCAACTGTGCAAATGTCAGGCAAAATCATAAGCCTCTAATTTCCTCATGTAAAATGGGGTTGTTGTGAGAACTAAATGTTAGTAATACATAAATCATTTAGAAATATTTTGGTCACATAGTACAAAATTAAGAAAGATACAGTTTTTGTTTTATCACATAGATCCTAGTTTAGGCACTTTACAGATATAGAACCTTTAATATTTTCAATTGGCTATCAATTTCCTCATTGGTAAAGTTGGAAAATAATAGTACTGACCTCACAGAGTTACGGTAAGCCTTCATTCTTACAGTCAGTGCATAGTTATTAAGTAGAAGTGATGACCAGCGCTACTCTAGTTAGCAAAAATTCAGCAGCAAATAAGACAAAACACCTATTCTCCTAGAGTTTACCAACATGTATGTGATGTGTCAGAGTGTGTGTCATGGAGAATAAACAAAATGAAAAGAGTAGAGAATGCTATTTGCTTTATAGCCTGCAGGGTGACAAGAGAAGGTACCATTGGAAAAAAAGGTATTTAGCTGTAATCCCAACACTCTAAGAGTCTGAGGTATGAGGATCAAAAGTCCAAGCCCACCTTGGACAAGTTACTGAAATAGAGTCTCAAAATTAAAAGAAAGAGGGATTGGGGAGAGAGACAAGAAGACATTTAAACAGAGCCTTAACAGGAGTAAGAATGAGCTGTGGAAATATAAAGGGAAAAGAACCTTCTGGACAACGAAGGCCCAAAGGCAAAAAGGTACCTAAAGCTACTTAGGACCAGCTAGGAAGACACTACCTCTAGTGCAGAGAGAGGGAAGTAGTTAAAGATGAGTGCTGAGAAGTCGCATGTGGTGCTAGTCTGAGGGGTTCTAGTTTGAAAGATCTGGGTGAGTCACTGTGCGGAAGTCCCTGCGGGGGTTAGAGAGAGAGGCGGTGAGATACAGCCCACAGAAATCACTCCAGCTTCTGCGTGAAGAATGGACATAGAGCGCGTGAAGTGAGCGCTCCGGGCTTGGGGCTTGGCCAGTGTTCTGTAAATGGGATGTACACTATTAGGATTCCTGTTGTTGTTGCTGTTACCATCTCTATTAGAATGCCCATTTCCCCCGTATAGCTGCCATGCTAAACCTTACTGTGTAAGTCCCTTAATACTCCTGAACTGGGCCGTGAGTCCCACAGGGGCAGGGCCATGTTACTCCATTCACTCTTTCATCTCAGCGCCAAGAATGTCTTCACTACAGATTTTAAGTGAAGAAGCCAATGTGATCACACTGCTTACTTTGGGGACTCCTGTTAGTGGCTCCCCATGGCCTTCTGAACAGGGTATAGGGGAGGAGCAGTGCCTGCTGGGTCCCCCCCTCCTTCCACGCCTGTCTCCCCACGCCCCCTGAGCCCGCTGTCCACGCAGTGTTTACACCCCCAGGGCCACTTAGGGTCATTTTGCATGCGGCTCCCTCCCGTTTTGGGCGGGTCCAGGGAAGCCACTTGGATCTGCTCCAGCAGGGTTCTTGCCCAGACAGATGTGCTGCTGCTGCTTCTCTCCTCCCCTCCTTCCTGTCATCCCCGTTTAAGCTTCCTGAAGAGATGGACACCCAGACTTCCTGTATTCCCAATACCTGTGCAAATGGCTAAGTTGGGAGTGAGTGTGAACACAGGCAAAGGAGAGGGGGAAATGTAAGAACTGAGACCAGTGTGCCTAGTAGGACCCATTTATCCAGCTAACCCGATAGGATGGTGTCTCGGAATATTTCACCCTCAGCTACCTGGAGATATAAAGGGAACAGGGCGGCTGCTTGTGCAATTCAACAGGGACAGCAAAGTCACACAAACTAACATGATAGAAAGTCTTTAATTGTGAACACCAATAACTAAGAAACGATGTAAAGAATCTCTTAGAACCATAGTATATGAATCAAATATTTGAGGATTCAACCAATTCCACTAATTACGATTATAGCCTAGCCTACATAAGAAATCAGTCAAAGACCTGGAACTGCTACCAACGCGGGCTTCACCCTTGGTCATTTCAGTTTGCCTCTGCCTTCACCCAGCTGGAGAGTAGGTTTCCCTCTCCCTTCACCCAGCTGGGGAAGGAAAGCCTTTCGCTGAGTGCCAGCTGCTGCTGCTGCTAATCTGAGCCTGCTGAATAAAACAGCTCCATTCAAATCAGTGAAGCAACCCTGAGGAAGTTTGTCCTTCTGGCAAGTTCTTTGAAATCATTCATATGTACATATGACTGTTCTCATTTAAACGCGTATACTGACTTTAACAGGGATTCTGATGAAATAGTTTTTAAATGTGAGGACATACACCAATTCAATAAAATCTCGATGTTAAAAGCAATGCAGACATTGCTCTTTGTTTTACCTCAGGGTCTGCTAAAGAAAACACCTGACTGAGGAAGATTAATGAATATTGTTTGTAATAAGTGTTTTTTCAGTGTTGCTTGAAACATGCAGAATACAAAATTCTGTTATTAGAATAATAGATTTTGCTATGTGGACTCTTGACATTGCTTCAAACAGAATTCTATCCTTAAAGCTTTCCTTCTTTTGTTGTTTTGTAATATTAAACAAGCATTGTAATATAGGAAGGCCAATATTTTTAAGATAGAAATATAAATACCATCCATGACAAAACATTTTCTATTTCTTCTAAGTTCAATGTTTTCTCTTGCTTTTGTTACATTTTTGAAATACACAATGATAATATTCTTTCTAGGGAATTTGTACCTGTAAATGATATATCTGGCTTCTTCTGTTTTCCCATTCCCTTCTCCTCCCTTCAACCCCTCTTCCCCTCCTTATTTAGAAAAACTTTGTTTCCATTTTTTGCTTCTGTTCTTTTTTTTTCTTGTCTATTCCTTTGTTTCCTCCTCCCCCCTCCCTTGTTCTTCTTTCCATTTGAAGATTTTCTTCCTGTTCCCCAATATTTGTTCTACATTTTGGTCCTTTTACACCATCAGTTTCTCACATCAGAGAAACAATGTTCTATTTAAACATGTGTGTCCAATTTATTTAAGAGTGTAGTCTCAAGATGCATCTATTTAGCTAGAAATATCTCAAGATTATCATTCTTTATGGGTGAGTAGCACTCCATTGTACTTTTAAAAAACCACCTCACATCTTCTTTATCCATTTATCTGTTGATAGGCATTTGTACTGTTTCCAAGATTTAGCTGTTACAAACTGTGCTGTTATAAACATGGGTGTGCATATATCATCGCGGTATGATGCTTTTAGTTCTTTTGGAAAGATACCGAGAAAGGAAATAGCTGAGTCAAATGGTATGTCTAGTTTCAGTCACCACAGATTTCACAGTGGATGCTCCAGGCTACACACACACCATAGACAAGGATTCCTTTTTCCTCACAGTCCTGCCAGCACATTTGTTATTGGATGATTTCTTAGTAATAGCCATTCTTTCTGGAGTGAGATGGAATCGCGTGTCATTTTAATTTGCATCTCCTGAATGATCAGTGATGTTGAACATTTTTTTGTGTATCTTTGGATGTCTACTTCTTCATTTGAGATGTGTCTATTCATCTCAGATGCCCATTTTTGGATTGGGTATTTGCATTTAGGAGTTCTGATTTTTTAAAATGCATTTTATTCTAGATACTAACCTTTGCCTGAGAAAAAACTGGAAAAAATTTTTTCCACTCTGTGAGTTATCTATTCACTCTGGTGCAAAAGCTATTTAAGGTGAGATCCTAGTTGTTGGTTATTTGTGATATTTCCTGTGCAGCTGAGGTTTTGTTCATGAAGTCTTTGCTTACACTTGTGTCTTCCAGAGCTCTACTATTCTATCTTCCAGTAGATTAAGAGTTTCTGTTTTAACAGAGATTTGATCCATTTCAATTTTAGTTTAATGCATGGTAAAGGTTATGGGTTTAGTTTTACTCTTCGGTATGTGGAAAGCCAGTTTTCCCAGCACAAGGTTACCTTTGTTCCAGTGAATGTGTTTGCTCCTTTGTCAAAGATAAGTGACCTGAGTGTGTTTGGAGGTGCTTTGGCATCTTCTGTTCTGTTCCATTGACCCTCAGGTCTGTTTTTTTGGCCAGTATCTTGCTATTTTTTTTTTTAAATCACAGTAGCTTTGTAGCATATTCTGTGAGGTATGCTATTGATTTTTGATTGGGGTTGCATTAAATCTGTGTAACAGTTTTAGAGTTATGGCCATTTCACTAGATTGATTTTTGTTACCCGAGAATAAGGGATCCCCTTCCACTTTCTGTTATCCTCTTCCATTTCCTTTTTCAGAGTACTGTAGTTTTTAATGTAAATGTTTTTTACTTCCTCCCTTAGATTGATTTCTAGGTTCTTTTTTCTTGCTTTCTTTGGATGCTATTTTGTGAAACATGTTGTTTCAATAATTTTTCCCTCAGTGACTTTGTTGTTTTTGTACAGAATGCTATTGATTTTTAACTGTTGAACTTGTAACCTGATGTAATTTGATTATTAATTCTAGGAGTCTTTTGATGCAGATTTTGGGGTCTTCTATATAGAATACCATGGCACCTGCAAACAATGATCATTTGTCTTCTTCCTTTCCTATCCTTATGCCTTTCATTTCTTTACATTGTCTAATTGGTCTGGCTAATGTTTCCAGAACTATATTGAGCAGGAGTGGAGATAGTGGACATCCTTGTCTTGTTTCTGATTTCAGAATGAAAGTTTTCAGTTTTTGACCACTTAATATGATGTTGGCTGTTGGTTTGTCATAGATGAGTTATCAATTTGAGATAAAGACCATCTATTTCAATTTACTGTAGGATTTTTATCATTAAGTGATGTTATCAAATACTTCTGCATTTCTTAAGATGATCATGTGACTATGTTCATTAGGGAGATTGGCCTGCAGTTCTCCTTTTTGGTTGTCCTTCTCTGGTTTTGCTTTCAGGGTAATGCTTGCTTTCAGGAATGAATTTGGGAGTATTGCTTCTCATTAAAGAGTTTGAGAGTCAATATTTCTTTAAATTTCTTATAGAATTCAGCAGTGAGTCCATCAAGACCTGGACTTTTCTTCATTGATAATTTTATTGACTATTTAGAATTTACATACTTTTGATTCAGCTTTGGTAACTCATATATATCTAAGAATCTGTCAATTTCTTCTGTGTTTTCCATCTTATCAGAATACAGTTTCTTGAAGTAAGTATTAATGATCTTCTGGATTTCTGCCGCATGTGTTGTGATCTCACCATTTTGATTCCTAATGGCATGGATTTGAGTCTATTCTTGTTTTGATGAAGTTAGCTAAGGTTTGTCAATTTTATTAAATCTTTCAAGAAACAAACTCTTTGATTTTTTGTATTGTTTTCTTAGACTTGATTGCATTAATTTCTGCTCTGATAATATTTCAATATCAACACAAAGTTCCTGAAAATTAGTATATTTCCACAAATTAAATCTGTGCACTCATTTGGTGCAGTGCCTTGAATAAGTCTTGCTACTTACTGCAATGATCCTGGGCATTATAGTTTCATGAGTTAGAAACCTGGGCTTGGAATAGTAGATTAACAACTTGCTTCTGTCTCACAGCTGAAAACCTAGTGGAGCTAGGATTTAAACCTAGGGATATGTGCACCTGTGTGTGTGTATGTTCTTATGGTAGCATGTTACTTCCAATTTTTAATTACTCCACCAACCACAATCACATTAACCAAGGTTAGAAGGTGGAATTTTAATCTGGAGTAACAGTCCATTGTTTCAAACTGAGAAAACTGTCTCAGGTATTGAAATAGTGGAAAGGGCTGGAAAGCATGTGATCAGAGTGTTGTTTTCTAGTAAGAAGATACACACAGCAGCAGGTGGCCTAGGAAACATGAAATCTAGGAAGAGGTACTCAGAGAAACAGCTTTTAATGGCAATAAGCGGAAATACCTGTTGCCTTCAAATTCCATTAAGGCTTGACTTGGCAGACGAATGAGAATATTTGACACTTTTGGCCAATGTCCTTTGGGGAGTTATTTCCTGGCCTCACTTAATCCAATGATGTCTAGCCCTCTTATTTAGAAATGTCAGGTTTCAGTTTTCTCTGGCAAGCCACAAAGTCAATTCTTTGTTTTTAAAATGATTTATGTTAACCTCTCTTCTGGTCCTTATGTGGCTATCTCAAAATCTTAACTAAATTCAAAAGGTAAGCTTACTTCTTTCTATTTTTAGTGGCACCTCTCAGTGCACTTCTTAAATGTTCTCAGGCTTAGGAAACTATCTCTGTCTTCATGTCTTTCTTCTGTGTCTGTGTCTTCAATGTGCACTTTCCTGTAAGGACACCAGTCATTAGATTAGGGGGCACCTAATTCCAGTGTGACCTTAACTACATCTGCAGTGTGACCGTATCATTAGATAAGGCCACATGGTGAGATATTAGGGTTAGGACTGCAACATTCAGCATCTTTTCTTGCAGGGAGTAGAAGAACATTTCAGTCCATAAGAATCACTATAGTTTACTGTACGCACTACGAGGACACCTTCTGTTCTGTCTCTTGATTTGAGGAGAAGTGGAGGCAACGCTCTCTGAAGTTTACCAGTAGGTTCTCCAAATTCCTGTGCTAACCTCTAATCCTTGTAACAACCTCTCCAAACTCTTTAATAGGACAACGGTACATTCTTCAAAATATCGAATGGCTAAGAAATATTCGATACAAGCCAGAAATCTATAATCAAGTTTGGTATATGGGAATGCTCCTTGCCAGGGTGACTTTTGTGGCTATCAGCAGTGGTTGTTGATTTAATAGCACTTTTGGAAATGTGTAGGCCTAGGCAACAAAATCTGGGATCTGGGGCCTAATAGGGAAGGAAGTCCCTGGTAAAATTCCATACTTAGTGATGAGATCCTGAAAGATTAAACCTTCCAACTGGGGGCAAACAGAAAGATGTCAAAAAGTTCCACAAAACTGCAGGCTTGAGGTCAGGTGTGATGGCACATGCCTGTAATTCCAGCACTTGTGAAGCTGAGGTAGGAAGATGGTTGCAAGTTTGAGACCAGCCTGGGCTACAAAATGAACTCAAGGTCAACTCGAATTGCATAGTGAGATCCTGTCTCAAAAAATTGCAAGCTTGAAATTACTTATGTGAGAAAGGATTCCTCATAGCTAAGGTGTACAATGCAAATGGAAAATCTAAATGAGTGATGGACAATTAAAACAATAATACTGCCTACTGGGGTTTAAACACATGTATGGAATTAAAATATCTAACAACAATTTTCTACAAGTTTGGAGGGGATGAGTTAGTGTATTAAAATATTCCATAATCCCTTTATAAAGTGATTAGTGGCAAGATGGTGGCAAAAATTCCTAGAAAATTATAAGACAAAGATGTAATATAATTTACAGTGTAACTATTTATATAATTATAAGAAAACTTCATAATTGTAAATAATACAGTAATAAAACAGATCAGTACAAAAAAAGACAAAAAGATAAAAAATAAAATGTATGAAGTAACAGAGATCAAACTAACTTTATTGGTAAACACATTAAATAAAAATGAAGTAAATGTTTCAAATAAGGAAAAATATAAAGACAATAAAACAAAACACTACTATGTGTTTTTATATAAGGATTAAAAGAAATAGGGGGAAAAAGATGAAAAATTATATATATTACCCTATTAATACTCTTACATAGTATTGACATATTACACACTACATAGTAACTTATTATATAATATTACATGATATTTCTGCAACTACTGTGAATACTGCATAGTAACATGTACACTAACACTAACACTAACACTTTTAATGCAAAATCCTAAATAGAGAAAAGAGAGATGCATCATGACATTTATTTCTTTTTCTTTTTTAAATTTTTTTTTGGTATTGAGGATTGAATCAGGACTTCTCACCTGCCAGACAGGCACTGTACTGCTGAGCTGTATCCCTGGGCCCATGTCATAACATTTAAAGTTTTAATTCAGCCAGCAAATAGAATTGCTTTAAATTCTTGTGTCTGCAATAATATGACTTCAAAATATAACAAACATAAACGGACACAACTCAAACATAGACAAGTCCGCAAAGTAGGACATGCTAATATGCTTCTCTCAGTAGCCAAAAACTTGGTAAGAATTTCAGGCATTTAATTTACAATATAAACACACTACAGCTGACAGGCCTATAGGACAGTTGCTGAATTATGAGGCAGTGTGTGAGGCCTGCAGACTGGGGTCGGAAAGGCAAACAGGACAAGAAGACTGGTGTGGTCTCAGAGTGCAGAATTCCTGTCAGAGAAAGGCGGCTGTAACAAGCACAGGCTTGGTTTTGTCTAGAGACATTACCAGACTTTGAATTTGCCCAAAGAGCAAGATACCTAAGGGTAACGAATTCTAGGCGTAAGAAGGCAGAGCATCTCTACTGTTTCATTCAGTGGGGGACTGTGTATGAGCGTGTGGTTTTAAAAGAGAGAAAAAAACCCAATTAATGACATAAAAAGTTGGAAAATTTCAACATAAAATTGAAAACATAAAAGAAATAATTTCAATAGAGACCTGAAATTGTAAAATATAATTAAATGGACACTGTAGAAATAAAAAGAATCCTATCTAAAATTAAGAACTAATTGTATGGATTTGAGAACAGAAAAAATATAACAGAAGAAAGAAATAATGAACTTGAAAATAGGTCAGTATAAACTATCAAAACTAAAGCAGTCAAAAGAGAAGTGCAAAAAGAAAGATAAGAGCATGAAGATGTGTAAAATAAATAATCAAATAATCTAATACATGTGTAAAGTGAATTCCCATAGAAGAAGAAGGGAAATGGGGCAGAAGGAATATTTAAAAATATAATGGAAATAATTTCTTCAAGCAGTTGAAATCCATCAACCAACAAATGGAAGATTGGTGCATCTCAGGCAGAGTAAACAAGAGGAAAATCTCCCTGAAGTGCATTGCAGTCGAACTACTAAAAACCAAAGATAGTGAAGTGACCCCCAAAGCAGCCAGAGCAATGAGACACATTATCTTTAAAGGAGCTACAGTAAGATCAACAGCTGACATTTTATCAGAAAGTAGGAGTACCACAAGACAATGGAATGACATGGTTGGAAGTTTAACAAACAAACAGACAAACACCAGTCTAGACTTCTACACTCAAAGCAGAGTAGTCTTCATAAATAAACTGAAATAAAAATGCTTTGGAAAAAAATATTAGAAATATTTATGGCCATAGGTTTTTCCTAAAAGAAGTTCTTTAGGCTGCAAGAAAATCGTCCCAGAAGGAGTCATACAAATACAAGAAGGAATAAAGAGCCCTGGAATGGGCCCATGTACTTAAAACATTGAAAAGGGTAATAACTGTTAGAAATAGTTGTAATGCTGGGGATCTAGTTCAGTGGCATAAGCGCCTGCCTGGCAAGCACAG